>JAGGAT010000102.1:0-76685 GCA_017657195.1 Termitomyces sp. T70a | reverse complement strand
GTGCGTTGGATAGTGCAGGTGTTAGGACAGGGCGTGGGAGGTATAGGCGATGGCGGAGGGCCGGATGGCTGGATGGCTGGAGGAGGGGATGTGGTCTGCTTGAGGGTGCATACATTGCGCGGTTTGAGAGATCAAGTCAATTAGGGCCGAAGTCACGAGTCATTTGGGGGCGTTGGAGACGGCTTGTCGCCTGGCTTTGGATTTTGAGCCTGGGACGCTTGATTGCCTGCCCTAACTAGACAACACAAAAGGAAAAGAACCAAGCCTCAGTGCGCATTGTAAATGAACAAGAGCAACTCACTGCTGGGGCCAGAAGATATTTCTAATGGAAAAAGAGTCAAAGAAACCTGTCACCTGTTTCTTGGCCAGCTTTTTACTGTAGAAAAAGGCAAATTTTCTTTGTTCAAAGACTCTTTCCATCAGAAATTGACACATTGGAAATGGCATAACAAGTTTCCTTTTGACTTTTTCCCAAGGAAACACAATTGAGTGCCAGCAGTGATGGCATTATGTGAAGAACGCCCTTGCACGAACCAGCCCGCAAACTCCTGGTAGTCTATACGTTCCAGCTCAACACACATAACTCCGTGGTCTGCGCTCAGTCACTAACCAATTGCTTTACGCCTGGTCACCCGTGAAGTTCCTCCGCACCAGCTGTCCGCTAAACAGTGCCGCAAATCACTGTGGCTCAAAGCGCATTCCTACTAGCGTGCTTGGAAACGATGGCTATCTGGAGGATAGTTGTCGGGTCATTGCTGGCTTAAGGTTATGCTTCTTGAAATTAGCCTCTCTTTCATTATGAGAGTATGTCGTACAGGCCCTTATTCGGATCGCGCTGGTGACTGCGTTGTATGCTGGCTACATATTAATATCTACTCACTGCATCTTCCTCCCATCGAGAGGTGTATAGTGCTTCTTAAAAATTTTCACGGCATACGTGACGTTTCAGGGTCAATGAAACGACTCGGATGGGCTGTAAGTTCACTAGGAATGTGTATTGTAAATGTGGGTAGCTAGCACTGGAAGTAACTCGAGGCAAATTATGTTCAAAATGAAATACAGCTTCGCTGAAGTGCCGAACCATTGAAAACTGGGTGTTGACATCCCTGACATCAATAAGGTTACGCGACGTTACGGTTTGTACCACGCCTTTACCATTGGAAATCTTTCAGACTATTTGATGGTATCAGGATGACAACCGATCTGATATATAAGATTTCGAAGCGAAGATAAGTAGTAAAGCTTCCAAAGTTGCAACTTTTCGCAACTTCCTCAGCGTCCTGTCTCACCTTCTGGGCCACTAAAGACTTGAAATCATTGTCCCAGCTTCTGCTTTAATGACGGTCTCTGTTGGCGACATAAACCCTATCGATGTTACTTGCGCATTTCTTGGTTTATTCATCCTGAGCAGATTTGTCTGTCGGAAACAGAAAGAGCCGCTTCCCCCTGGGCCAAAGGGATACCCATTAATCGGTAATATCTTGGACATGCCTTCCAAAGAGGAGTGGCTCACATTCAGAAAATGGGGTCAGCAATACGGTGAGCGTGGCGATTCCAGAGTAAACATGCCGTCATTGATAATGTATAGGGAAGATTTGTTCGATAACGGTCTTCGGCCAGCCTATCATCATCTTGAATTCAGCTGGATATGCCAAAGAATTGCTTGAGAAGAAGAGCATAAACTACTCAGATCGCCCTGTCATGCAGTTTGGTGGTAATCTTGTCGGCTGGAAGAACACTCTCGTTCTTTTGCCCTATGGTGAACGCTTCCGTCGCTATCGTCGTTTGGCCCATGGCGTTATTGGAAGTCATGCTAGTATAAAACAATTCTCTTATATCGAGGAGCTTGAGACGCATAAGTTTCTCCGTCGCATCCTGAAGAATCCTGCTGATCTCTCCAAACATGTTCGACAGTGAGTTATAAATACCTTTGCTGATATTGACTGTGACTCCTGTGATCTCTTCCAGTACTGCAGGGGCTATTATCATGCGTATAATCCACGGCTATGAGGCTCAAGAGAACAATGATCCCTTTGTGAAGCTTGCAGATACGGCCATGGAACAATTCTCTCTTGCTATGACACCTGGCAGCCATTTGGTTGATGCTCTTCCTTTCTGTGATCTAATTTCTTTAACGGCTCAGAGCACAATTCTGATTATATGTCTTGTTTTGGCAGTGCGTCATGTACCGATTTGGTTCCCCGGGGCTGGCTTCAGGCGGAGAGCGAAGGAGTGGGCTGCTACCCTAGTTGAATTAGTCGACCGGCCCTACAACTTTGTGAAACGCAAATTGGTGGAGTGCATGCAAGATGCCCCCAGTTACTTGCCTAACTAAACTTTCACAGGCTGCGGGCAGAGCGTCAGTTTCCTTTACATCGAGCCTCCTGGAAGGTCATAATCCCGAGGATGAATTTGACATCAAGTGGAGTGCAGTCAGCCTATATGCAGGTACGCTAGCGCCGTCAGACTGTACACTCCTTAGTATTGATGTCAACCTTCCATCAAGGTGGTGCTGATACCGTAAGTGCGATCTGTTTGACAAAGTTATTACAGTATTGACGTCCCCGCCTAGACTGTGTCTTCGATATACTCATTTTTCCTTGCCATGACTCTGAATCCTGAGGTCATGAAAAAAGCCCAAGCAGAGATCGACTCGGTCATCGGCAACGATCGTCTTCCTACATTGGAAGATCGCCAGCATCTACCTTACTTGGACGCCCTGACGAAGGAGGTCTTCCGTTGGAACGTTGTTGCTCCGATTGGTTAGCAGCTAATGCTTATCTATCGATCAATCTCCTGATATGCGTTGCCGAATCTAGGTATGCCGCACCGCTCGATCAAAGATGATGTGCATGATGGTTACTTGATCCCAGGGGGATCTGTGGTAATTGCTAATATTCGGTGGGTGTGAATTATAGAAACAGATGTCCTAACTTGAAGTTCATCACGACTCGTCAGGGGAATTCTGCATGACCCTGAAGTCTATCCTAATCCAGACCAATTTGACCCAGAGAGATTTATTCAAAATGATAACAAGCCAGTTGAACCAGACCCTCGAAACGCTTGCTTTGGTTTTGGAAGACGGTAAGATGCCGCTCAATCCCATAGGCACCACTCAACTTAGTTGCCGTTTAGCATTTGTCCAGGTACCATTGCACTCATCGAGTCTCAAATCAAAGTGTTTTCGCTCATATGACGACTTCAGGTTTGCATCTTGCGGACGCCTCAGTGTTCATCTCATGTGCGATGTCTCTTGCCGTTTTTGACATTTCAAAGTCGGTTGAAAATGGTGTCATCATTGAACCCGTCTATGAGACTACAGAAGGAGGAATAAGGTATTGAGAATTTCTATACCCTCGAGTGAATTCAAGTAAATACGATTTGACAGCCACCCGAAACCCTTCAAGTGTTCAATCACACCCCGTTCAGAAAAGGCTATGCTTCTTATCCAGGAGGTCGGTCATTGACGCATGGCCCCTATTGGCTCACTCACAGGACCACATGGGTGGAGTACCACCTGAATAAAAAAACTCGAACGACTCATGAATCTCGCTCAGAAAGCATGGATCAAAGTAATTATTATATAGGGAACACATGTAGTTCTTTCGACAAATATGAAAAATTCAAGCATCATTAATCTATATTGATTACTTAGCGTTCTGTTAAGCTTGACAATCATAAAGCTACATTAGGTGCATCCTGCTTCTGTTGCCGTCAGAATTATTAAGTTCAAACAAATGTTTTTACAATGCCAATGAAGGAATCTGAAGTCGCGGCGCTCACGTGGAGAGAACCTAGAGAGGAGGCGAGAGTGGAACAAACCCTTTTAGAGAACTTCCTCTCGAACTACCTCTAGGTAAGCTGGTCACATTTTGAGGGAACTTCCTCAAGAATTCATTACCTCACTCTAGAGCGACGCGACGTAGTGGAAAGGTTATTCAAGCTACTCACCTCGCCTCTCCCTGTACTAGATAGCGAGACCAGCCGTAAGGCGGCGTAAAAAAATGTACGAACCGGGCATGGGAAAGGCGAAACCAGCCCTCCAGAGGAGCCCGGTTTTCCCGGTAACAGTATGACATGGAATCAATAACTTACGATGACGGTATCAGGATCAAGGACAGAGATGACTGTGGTTTGAGTCAACGCCAGCTGGGCATGGACGAGGTAAAGGACTGTACGAGTTGCGGGAGTAGCGGTCTTTTTGTACTCAATCACGATTGATGAGGTTATCTGCATTGACTCACGACTCCTGTGATGATACAGTCTGAAAAGTCATTGGATCACTGAGACGCGCACGCCGACAACAGAATAGGACGAGGATAGAAACAAGGAATAAAAGAGAACTAACCTTAGTCCCAATGTCGAATATATATGTGCCATGTCAAAAACCACGCGATAATGACGCGATCGGTCGATCTGTGGTCCTCGAATACTCACTCGTCCCAAACGCGTCCAATAGATGTCGGGGTCCATGTCTCTTCACGTAGTAGTCGACAAGCTCACAAACAATTATCATATCCTTAGTACTTCGACACACCTACACACTTTGATGGGAAAGTTGTAACTTCTTTGTCCTTGTCGCTTTGAAGGAAGACAAGTATAGTTAGTCCAGTAATTTACAGATTGTTACACACTATGCACCGCGTGCATAACTGTTTGAGATTCTGCGCAAGGATGGACACCCGCCGCCTTTCACAGTGCCGCGTCCAAGAAGTCAGAACCTTCTGAAGCAGACCGAACGGTCTCTGTCGTTGCCGTCATTGATGGAATACCTATAGACTCAGTTTCCCAAGGTGGCATCACGGCAATCACTGATGAAAACGTCAAAACTCAAAACTCCGCGGCCCGATGACAAACGAGGGAGAATCGGTACGTATAACAAGTTTCGCAGAGTTTCGCTCTGTGCATATAATCTGTGATCGATCGCTGCACTTCACACCTTCATACGATTACATCACTTGACCACTACTACCTCAGCGCTCAGCCTTAGCTTGCTTATCCACTTTTCGTCATGACTGAGAAGTTTTACAAGTACGTTGTGTGACCTGCAATCTACTTTGAAAACGATCATGACTGTCCTAATCTTTAGGACGCCAGAGTTTGAGACAATCCAATTGCACGGTGGTCAAGAGCCAGATTCTGCCACCAATGCTCGGGCGGTGCCCGTGTATGCTTCCACCAGTTTCGTTTTCAATAATTCTGCTGTATATCATTCTATCCTTATCGTATATTACACCCTTGAAACTTACCGGGCTCTGGTAGCATGCGGCTGAGATCTTCGCCTTAAAGTAAGGCTGATTAGCGGATGCTTCTTGTCCTAACAAGAATGTTACCCACTTAGTGATCCGGCTTACTGTTACACAAGACTTGCAAACCCCACTGTCGTAAGTAAAGTGGCCTTCCAAGTGACTCTCGGATTCTGATGGATGTTTAGGATGTGTTTGAAAAACGTATCGCACAGTTAGAAGGAGGTGTAGCAGCCGTTGCAACTTCTTCTGGCCAAGCTGCTCAGTTCTTAGCCATTGGAGCAATTGCACACGCCGGGGACAACATTGTTTCCTCGTAAGAATCCTGGTTGGTCAAAAGAGTCTGAAATATTAAAACCTTTCGCAGAACTCACTTATACGGAGGAGTATGTCTTACATGCTATAAGCTCTCCTCTGATGGCTGAATTCTTTTTAACTTTAGACCTACAATCAACTGAAAGGTCTTTCATGTTGCCTTCTGATGCTTGAGGAACTAATTTGGTTCCAGTAACTTTCAAGAACTTTGGCATTGGCTGCCATTTCGTCGAAGGGGTAAAACCTGAAGCCTTTGAAGCTGCCATTGATGACAAAACGAAGGCTATCTACATTGAGGCAGTTGCTAATCCCGATTATCTCTTGTTTGATATTCCGGCTCTTGCTAAGGTACGCATGGTGCCAAATGAAATGGAGTGAACATTGTTTATCCAGGTTATTCAAGATTGCCCATGCTCACAAGATACCTTTGATTGTTGACAACACGTTTGGCATGGGTGGTATGTCTTGGGTATGCTAAAGAGATGCTTCCTTTCACTTTTTTACAGGTTTTCTTGTTCGACCATTTGATCTTGGTGCCGATATCATAGGTGCAGCTTTACTGCTATCGTGTGGCTAGCAACATTTATCGAAGTGTATTAGTTCACAGTGCTACCAAGTGGATTGGTGGACATGGAACGACGATCGGCGGAGTCATTATAGATTCAGGTTAGAAGGTTCCTTATGCGCACTCTGGATAACTAGACGCTGCAAATACAGGAAACTTTGATTGGCGAGCGTCAGGAAAGTTCCCTGCTTTCACAGAACACCTCGAGGGTTACCATGATATGATCCTCTCCGACAAGTTTGGACCAGTCGCATATGCCATCAAAGTTCGCGCACAGCTGCTTCGAGACATTGGACCCTGCATGAACCCTTTCGGCGCATTTCTCCTACTTCAAGGTCTGGAAACTCTCAGTCTGCGTGGAGAAAGGCATAGTGCCAACGGCCTTGCTCTGGCGAAGTAAGCCACCTTTTTTAATTTAATCGTTTCACCGTCTGAGTGACACTCCATCCTAGGTTTTTGGAGAAACATCCTCGTGTCGCGTGGGTGTCGTACCCTGGCCTCGAGTCTCATCCTTCACATGAGATGGCAAAGAAGCAGATGAGGCCCGGTTGCTTTGGCGGAATGCTCAGCTTTGGTATTAAAGGTGACATCCAAGTAGCCAGCCAGTTCGTCGACAACCTGAAACTGATCAGCAATCTCCCGAATGTCGGTGAGTAACTTTCAATTCTTTATTACCTCCTTGTGTTATCTTCTTGCTTACATATCACTTATCATTGTGTCCAGGTGACGCAAAGACTCTTGTGATTCATCCTGCCAGCACCACTCACTCCCAGTTAACGGCAGAGGAACAGTTGAAATCAGGCGTCACCCCTGACTTGATACGTGTATGTATCCAAAACCATGTCACCTTTCATTAAATTTCTCATGACTTCTTTCAGATTTCGACGGGGATTGAAGCGATTAATGACATTATTGCCGATTTTGAAGGCGCTTTCAAAGTTGTCTTCGGCGCATGATCAGTTCTTGTAACAACTATCAACTATGTATTTGTACTACTATAAGTGACCAAGTTTGATCAAGGGGCGAGATGTCCTATCTGCGACTTGCACTGGTTGATGAACTTACGCAAGTCCTAGTTCTGACTCAGTGCTCCAGCCTCAAATTTGGCTGGAAGAAAAGTATTGCTTTGAATAATTCCTATGTTTCTGCATTGGTCTTTAACTTGAATTAGGCGGCGTCTATTCATTCGTCAGGGGCTCATCTTACCCTTAAATATTACTATCAAGGAATGCACATGCGCAAGGCCAGCAATTATAAAAATGCCTAGGGCGGAAGTGTGTATATCATAGTCACGAGGATCCTGCAGCAAGGATTGATGCAGGCGGGCTCTCCATTTCGGCCTCATGAACCCAGTAGACGAGCCCGACGGGAAACGTACTGTGTCCCCAACTGAAGATCCTGGAAGGAAAGATGTTAATACATCGGTATGTCAATGGCACCTTGGAAACCTGGGCATGTACCCGAATACGAGTCCGGACTGATATCATGCCAACAAATTTAGTGTAAATACTGGAACACTGGATGTATCTTTGCTGATGTGTCCTGCGTGTTGTTGCGCGGACGCGTGCAAGCGTCATTGAGCTTGTCTATTGATCTAGAATGTAAGTCGAAATTCCAGTTCTGCAGGTTGGAGCACGGGACTGAGTAAATTTATAAAAACTCTATCGACAAAAGACTGTAAATTTAATTAATCCCTCTTTACTTGCGGCCGATCTATCACGTCAGCAAGGAGGTATTCGCCGACTGCACAGATCCCAGTGGACCACAACAGCAATAACGATGTGATGCAAAAGAAGGTAATTGATTGGCCAATTTCCAACCAGGATCCTGTAAATTATAAATGAGGAGGTGATAGCAAAAGACTGCTTTACGAACCTGTGTCGCGAACGTTGAAGAAGAAAGTGATTGTCATCCCTATCATGAAGATAAGCAGAGTTTCAAAATAACAAACAGTGTGCAAATTTACCGTCGGTAAGAGAAAGAGCGACAAGTAAGAGGGAAAAGGGCGGGAAGTGCAAAAAGTCATTTAATAATGCAGAAGCTACAGCCAACATGATGTATGGAACGACGATTTTGAAGATCTAGTATGATGCAAATGAGCAACAAGAGTACTATGACACCTGAGAATCAAAGACGAACAAGTAGGGCTGCCATAAAGAAAGGACTGAATATGGGTATCAACCGGTATACAGGTTCCAGATAGAAGGAACTATCGATTGCCCAGAATCAGTCATTGGTCTTTATACTCAGTTTCAAATCGCCTTACGATATAGATGCCACACTGTTAATTGATGTAATTCAGCATTAGGTTAAATTAATAGCTTGGACTACTCACTTTCCCGTACCAAAGAAGCCGACCTGGACAAAGAAAAGGAAGAACAACGCGATTCTTAAATCATCAGGTTTGAACAGATAGACTTTTGTTCTTTCACTTTGCGCAGCCGTCGCGGGCAGTCTACCATTTCGGACGACTGATTCTACAAGCACCCAAGTCGCGAGGACGAAAGAGTAGGTGACATAGAAAAGACCTTCTATACTGATGGAAAGAATTACGAAACATGGCCCAAAGCCAAGAAAGTAAGCAAGAAATTTGGAAAAGGCCGTGTGACAAGAACCTCCCGAGGCAAACGCGAGTACTGAGGATATGACTTGCAGAAGGTCCAGGTAAGTGTCGTCGATTGATGGTCAAGGTGAAATAAATAGATAAATAAATACCTAGTATGATCCAGCCTAGCACCTGATTGGGCAACGGCAATCCTTGCTTCGCTTGAAGGCTCCGTACGGAGCTTGTAGTGACGGTCATTATGGAGACGATCAAAATCGCCTGAAGACAAGTTAGCGATTCGTCCGACACGAGCAACGGATACATACTTGAAAAATGAACAGAGTAGTTAAGGCTTGACGGCTCTTCTTCCCTTTTACGCGTTCTACTTCATTTAAGACTAATAATCCCGCGTAGGCACCACAAGCAAGGATCAAACATCCTCCAGCAAGACTGCAGCAAGAATAAGCTACGTCTCGTATGGCTTATCGCTTTGCTTACATGGTTGGCAAGCTCTCTTGTTTCTCCACAGGAAGGACTGGGAAGATGGCAGCAGATAGGCAAACAAGTACCCATGCTGCAGTTAGGAGACGGTTTTGCCTTATAGTCTCACGCGACCATGAAACGGGCCATACGACGCCAATCAAAACGAAACCGATACTCCATATGAAGCGATGAGTATAACCAACCTATACCTATAATGAACTCAGCTTGCAAATACATAATCTACGACGACTCACCACCATAGCCTGCACGACCATGAAAGTGATGCCAACACCAAACAGTAACTTCCAGTAACTGGCACGAGGAGGCACGTTCAGCCCCACTATCGCTTGCTGCAAGAACTGGTGCCAAAAATAGCACGGGAAGGCGATATATACGTAGAACGTGAACGGTGCATGCTGCAGCGCAAACCAAGTCCAAAACCCTACCAATATGACTGCTACCATCGCATGCACAGAAATTGTGCCTGATGCTTCCTCGGCCTTGACGAAGTCCAAAGGCCGGAAGATGTACAAGGTAGTATAGGCAACCCAACCGATGTACGCAAAGATGACGATGCCACGGATTAAGAACCTATCGTATGTCTGCAGATAGTGAAGTCCATCCAGGCTGGTTTGAATCAGCTCGGCGGATGCCGAACGAGCGGCGCGCCAGTCTTTGACTCGAATAAGATTGTCAATGTTGGCAAGATTTGCAAGCCTGTGTGGTGGATCATTGGTCACATCACTCCCTTCCAAGGCAACAAAAGGTTTGTAAAAAAGTGTCCGTGATTTCTTAAGTTCTAGGCGCCGATTAGCGTGTGAGGCGAAGATTATCTCAATAGAAGACACCATCAACTGACCATGTTTGGTTGTATATTGCTCTAGTATGACCTTCAGAAGATGAGCACCAACCATACAGTGAAACCGTCAAGCTGACCTGGGCATTGACAAAGGCCATGTGTGCAAGTGATTCATCTCCCAAAACTGGAGAAAGATATCCAGGCTGAGTAGGGTCAACGTCGGGCAGGACACCAACCGAGTTAACCGGCCAATCGATTCCAATCAAGGATGCCATGAGGGCAGCTAAGTCTGCCTGTTCGACATCACGTCGGAACAAATGCCCTAATCCCCACGGTTCAGAATAGGGATCGTGTGAAGAAGGAATCGAGTTCGGCAGAGGCCCACGAATACCTCTTCCCCAGGCGATTAGAGGGGTTCGTGTGTTATCAGGGTCTGCACAAGCGTTGAATGGATTTGAGGGATTAATGACTAGTCACACACCTCCATCGCCATGATTTCCGATGACCGACATACCATGATCAGCAGTGAAGATGAAGCTTGTATCTTGATCATTGTAGAACTCATTGATCAGAGTTTCAGTCTGGCGTACGATACTATCAACCACCTGGATATTTTTCATATATTCCTCCAAGGATCAAAGGATTAGATGAAACAAAACGTGGGATAATTTTGGAACGTACTCTTGATTGAGGCCGGTATGAATGACCTGTAGTATCAAGGCCAAGAAGATGTAGAAAGAATATGACCTTGTCAGACCGAAGGTGTGCATCCAATGTTCTATCACTCGTCGCGTTTTGGAAAAGCTCCTTGAGCCGGTCAAGAACCCAGATGTCCAAAAATGTAGCGTCTTTACATTAATATTACAGCTCATTAGAACAAAAGATCACATGAACATATCTTTGGGTACTTACCTTTAGTAAAGTCCTCGTCTTCTTCGTTGTAGCACCATGTTTCCACCTTTCCAGGGGTTGCCCCGCGTGAAAACATCGGTAGGATGTCAGGGGAGCCAAATGAGAACGTGTGGCTTGATCGGTTGAATACAGAATCAAAATCTACCTTCTTTGAAGTTAGCATGAACCATATCAAAGGCTATTGCTAAGCTCACTGGATTGGATTTCCATCCCTACGAATTATCAGGAGATTGGTTATGTACAAACAAAGAATTGAGAAGTGTAATTGCCTTTGTCACTGCAGAAACATCTTCATACATCCCACCTATAATCCAGAACGTCAACATATCCTAGCTCAATTGAGTGAAAACCATATACCAATGATTGCAACATGGCCAGGACGACTTTCTGTTGGTACTCGTGTATGAGAGATACCAAAGGCACCACGGGTTTCTGCGATGGACTTGAGATACGGCGCCACAACTTTCGGCGCATCTGGTATGGTAGGGAACGCGTCCTCGGTAAAGAGAAGATCAGCTCTGAGCCCGTCACCTGTTGGACAAAGACAAATCCAGAAGATGAAATCATGTAAAGATCAGAATACGCACCGACAATTAGTACAAGCCTGTTCGACTCTGCATTACCAACGCTATGACTTTGCATGCCATGAACAACCGGGCTAGTAAAATAACAGTCAAATACGGTTCCTATGTAGACAAAGTGGAACACGAGTCCCAATATTAGAAGTTTGGGGACATAGTAATGCGTGTTGAGTGTTGTCTTGGGTGGATGTGTTCTCATAGCACGTTTCATTACGGAAATACAGCTGCGTTGAAATCAATAGACTACTCAAATCGAAAGGCATTAAATCAACAGGTTATCCAAGATGTTCAACGTACATACATTCAATACGAAAGGACCGCAGACCGCAATAAGACCTTGGCAACTCCCCACGTAATCATCACGTGCAAACTAACAATTCCAGTTATTGATCGTTCTTACTTTTTACCTCTGCGATATCCCACGTTAGTGCAATATGTGACTTGCGCTCTCATAAATATTCAACCAGCTCGCGATGCGGTATGACAAGACAAAAGAGATTCTCACATTCACAGCCGTATAACTTCAAGCATGTTTCCCGGGTGGATAGTCTCGACCATTCCATTTCTAAAAATTTCGCCCTCACCTGACATGGACGTGACAACATTCACGGAATCCGGGTGACAATTTGAGTTCATACTTCCTGGTTCTTTTTCACGCACCACGCAATGACTATGAACTGGCAATACCTCGCTGCTTCTAAGAAATCTCAGCAAGAAGCATCCATCCCGAAAGAATGGATTCTCACCAACCTTCCATCATCGGAAGAGCTCAATGTCCTCACTTTCCCAGAAACTTGCGGACTTCTGACGCCAAAAGAGGTCGAAATTACAAACACGCATGTCGACGTACTCTTGAATAAACTCGCAAGTTCCGAATGGTCGTCTGTTGCGGTCACAACAGCCTTTGCGAAACGAGCAATTATCGCTCAGCAGCTGGTAGGTATCACTCCTCAATCCTGAGTCCAGATCTGATCATGAGGTTATCTCTCCTTTCTTTGCCTACTTGTTTTCTTCAAAACCTCAAGACGAACTGTCTGACGGAAATATTCATTGAAAGAGCGCTTGTACGTGCCGCGGAACTTGATGCTCATTTGAAAGCCACTGGCGAAGTTGTTGGACCATTGCATGGTGAATGTTCTCTTTATTTTCAAAAACAATGTCGCTCATTTTGAGATAGGACTGCCGGTATCTTTGAAAGATCAAGTGAGCATCAAGGGAATTGAGTCGACCATGGGTATGACTTCAATTGATAGTCAAATTTCACTTGTTGATATTGACTATAGGCTACGCCTCGTGGGTCGGCCAGTACGCTGAGCGTAACGCGGTCTTGGTTGATGTTCTCGAAGCCCTTGGAGCTGTGCTGTACGTCAAAACGAACATTCCACAAACATTAATGGTCAGTGCCTGAGGTCTCTCAATGGTTTTTCCATTCATCGATTAACGCATAAAGTCGCCCGAAACGTTCAACCTCATATTTGGACGTACCGTAAACCCAAGTAATCGTTCTCTTACGTGCGGTGGTTCTTCTGGAGGCGAGGGTGCACTCGTCGGTAAGTGGCATATTCAGTTCTTTCCTTGTACTAAGTTAGCGCTCCATTCTAGCACTCAAGGGCTCGCCACTCGGTAACTCAGTTCTACTTTGTCGTTCTCGTAATTCTTACTAACACGTTTACCAAAGGCGTCGGCTCCGACATTGGAGGGTACGTCTACTACAACGAAGTATCACCTTAAACTCAAAACAACATTGTTGAGATAGATCTATTCGCATTCCATCAAACTTATGTGGTACATACGGTTTCCGGCCATCCACTGGACGAGTCCCTTATGCTGGATCGGTCAATTCACTTGAAGGCCAGGACACCCTACCTTCAGTCCTCGGACCAATTTCGAATTCCATCCATGGTCTCAAGGTGTTCATTCAAGGTGTTCTTAGCCAGAAGTCATGGCTCAGAGACCCTCTGGTTATTCGTAAAGGCTGGGATGAGGAGCAATATAACTTGTTTGAACATGGTGAAGGCAAGGAGCTCTGCTTCGCTATCATGTGGAATGATGGGTCGGTTGTACCACATCCGCCAGTTATGAGAGGCCTTGAGATCGCGAGAAACGCGTTGCTTAAGGCTGGACACAAGGGTAAATAGTCCTCCACTCTATTGGAGTAATGGTGTTAAAAGCTTACGGTTCCGTTAGTGATTGATTGGAAACCTTTGGATCATAAGACAACGGTAGATATTGGGGTAGGCTCACTTTATTGTGATTTCCTTGTATCTTTAAAAATCTCTAATTTCAATTTCAGTTGTCAATCTTCTCCGCCGGAGCGGACGAAGACTTTGCAGCTGTCAGCGCTGAGTCTGGGGAGCCCATGATAAAGTCCATGGTCCCGGGAAAGGAGTTAATGGAGACCGATTCAACATCGATCCTCACCGAGACGCCCCTCTCAGCATACCAGCTATGGCAACTCCACAAGAAGAAACGCGATTTACGGCAGGGTTACCTCGAGCATTGGCTTGCAACCGCTAGCGAGACAGGTACCGGTAGACCCGTGGACGCCATCATTGCACCTGCTGCACCGTTTACGGCTGTGCCGCACGGCAAGTACAGGTAAGGCACATATGTCAAATATCTCGCGTTGACATTTTGGGAAGGGGTATAAGCTAATTGTTCATTGCTCATCATAGTCATGTGGCATACACGATGGTGTGGAATGTGCTGGACTACCCTGCTTTGGTAATTCCGGTTTCCAGGGTCGATCCTGCACTCGACGTGAAGAAGCCTGCTCATGAGTTCCTGAGCGATTTAGACAAATCAATCTATGAGCTTTGTATGTACTGTTCCTTCATATGGAGTGCATTTGCTGATGTGAATCTCTGCCTAGATGAGCCAGAGACTTTCAAGGATGCGCCTATCGGCCTTCAGGTCGTTGGTAGGACGCATGAGGATGAGGCAGTAATTGCGATGGCGGAAATTGTCGATGCGGCTCTGAAAGCCTTTTGAATTTCGTTATAACACTCTAACAGATCACTTGTATTGGATTGTACGTACAGTAAGCCGATTGTCTATGTTAAATAATTGCTGGCTTTTATAGTTGTACATACAGTGTGGTAACCTTGGGACACCAGAGTATAAAATCAGAATTAAAGGTGATGGTGATGATGATTTCTAACAACTTTGGTGTGATTTGTGCAGTGTACACAGTCCCGTCAGTACGGACCAAACAGGATTCTTATTCCAATTATGATATTACATTGAATACAGAAGGCGTCGGCTGTAAACTATGTATGTCGTCAATAAGGTCGACTTGGATGAGTCTTCTGATATTCTTTAAGATCAATGACGCTCAGGGAGGGCACAACAGCTGCGTCTGGATAATCTTTCTTCCAATTGGAATGAACGCGTTTCCACTGTTTGACACGTTTCCACTGTTTGACACGTTTCCACTGTTTGACAGACTCATCCCACATCTCCTGTTCTGACAGGAATCTAGGCCATTTTAGAAGTGCTCGCTCATATGGATCGGCCGCCGAACTTATACTCCTGTAGGCATACTTTTTTCCAAAAAATTCAATGGTGTCTGTCGTAAGAGAGATATGAAGTCAGTGTTCATGCCTCTTAACTGTATACACTGCACTTACGCGGTATGCAGTATTCGATGGACTCGAGAAACAACCATAGTTCATAACATTTCACGCTCTCAGGACCCAACGGTGGCAGAAGTTCTCCTTTTGCGGGCAACACCTCCCGTGTCAGTTCAATGTTTTCTCCATGCCAGACATTCACGAGGCTCTGCACCTGCAAAGTCTATGATGAAAGGTTTCCCTTTAAAATCCAAGATATGCTGAGGAGCGTCCAACGCACCATGAAGAAGCCCTACTTTAGGTGAATGCAAGCGAACTACAACATTGATGATGTCATTTCTGTAATAAAATGTCCTTCCTATTCAAGCACTTTTCACTGTAAATCTTACCTGAATCACTTGAAACCATATTCACGACCACAATAATCCTTCAGCTGTGATAGATCTGAGACTGCAGGTTCCCCACAATATTGAAGAACGATAGATGCACAAGACAGTTCATCAAGGTCTGAAGAGGTATACAGGTAGAAACCATAGAACTTTGGTATATGAACACTCCAGAGTGGCTCCAAATAGTCAACATAAATCTGAGACTTATGGTCAGGCTGAGGAATGGCAGTATCATTCATATCTTCATAGATGAACTTGACAATGATGTCTTGTCTGTAAGGGTAACCTCTGAAAGCTAGGGCTCAATCACACAGCTGGCAGAAATAGGTCCAAAGTGTATTAGTGTATGTTTAAGTAAGTAATAATAATTACACACCTGGCAGAGGGAAATCCAAAGAGAACAAGTCTAAGGATTCACCTTGCTAGGTGCTCAAGAAAATAAAAAATAAGTCATATGATATATAAGTCATATGTAATGGTCACATGTTTAGATCATCTGTTTGGGTTACATTTTTAGATCACATGTCTAGATCACATGTGCAGCTGAGTCTGAAAAGAGGGAGTAAATGATGGCTTGATAGCAGGAATTACTTCCTCTTTTGGTACTCAGACCAATTTGACATTTGAGGAAGTCTGGCATCGGACTGAGTAAATCAAAGGAGTGTGACCTGTGCTATCCTCAAACCAAGTAGGCAGAGGTCCAGAGGGTTGAGAGCAAGGCTGAGAAGTGGAGAAATAGATGTGAAATGGTAGTCCCCTGACATTGTCCAGATGTTTTCACCTTGAAGATATGGTGGTTGTCCTTGGTCATCTTGAGAAAGGTGATGTCTGTCAAAGTGACTTGGTTGCCCTTGACTGTAACCTTGTGAAGAAGTCAAGGAATTTCAGATTTGTTTGGAACTTTGAGGGTGGGTGAATTGTCCTGAAGAATTTGTTGGAGGAGCACAAATAAATTTAGGGCCTGTTCAGGATCAATATGATATTTTGATGTAGTATTGTCAATGTATTGTCACCTATATTTATTTGTATCTAAGACCAAATACAAACAGCATGACTTTGTAGCAACTTCTACCATTGCCAAGCACTGAGCATGATTGCAATCTACATTGATCATAGATTCTTTCTGCAACTCAGACAGCTTTAGAAAGTGAATTGCACTTCTGGTCTCAGCTATGTTGTTCAATTGATTGGAATTGCTGCTACTCTGTATGCTAGTCTTCTTCATTAGAAGCAAGATTATCATACATCTTCCTTATCAAGCAAAGCTTGGATTAATGAGCTAATTCATAGATATTGTAAGGGTAACCTCCAGGAGTTGCAGCTAATCACACAACTAGCAAAGGGAAATCCAAAGTATATTAGAACCCATTACAATACAACAGAATGTAGCTAATCACCTGGCAGAGGAAAGTCCAAAGAGAACAAGTCTAAGAATTTCCTGAGCCAGGAGCCCAAAAATAATAGTGCAGCCAGTCACCTGACCATGATGAGTGTAGCTGTGCTGGGGTCAAGAATGACAGATGCTGACATAAGTGGCCATTGGAACTAAGGCTGACATAATTGGCCATTGGCAGGCTGGCATCATGAAGTAAGTAAATAAAGGTAGTAATAGTAACTAAATTTGAGAAAAAGGAATAAAGAGGGGAGTCCCCTGACATCACCTCCCTTAGAGTGCAGCAACTTGACATGCAGGGTAGAGTAGGTCTTGGAGGGCCAGGTTAGTTGGGGAGACAGGGTAAAGGCCTCAAATGGCCTGCAATGCATCTGGGTGTGTATAATGGAACTCCTTGATGAGGGAGGCATCCAAGTACATGTAGTCTCTGGGCTTGTACACAGGGGCTGAGAGTCATTCTTGGTTGTAGTACCTGGCTGTAAGGGCAACTTCTAGGAGTTGTGGCTAATTACACAACTGGCAGAGGGAAATCCAAAGTATATTAGAAGCAGTAAATACAACAGAGAAAGTAGCTAAATCACCTGGCAGAGGAAAATCCAAAGAGAACAAGTCTAAGGATTCCTCTGCCAGTGCACAACACATTAGGTGGATGTGGAGGCATGGGAATGTGCTGTACAGCATGACTGCATTTAAACCCTAGCTCTAGAGTAGGTTCGGAGATGTCTAGACTGCTGCAAAATGATCCTGAGCATCCAGAAATAGAAGTTCCCTGACACAGGCTATACCATTTTTTGCCTTGGTCAGAACTGCCTTGGCCTCCTCCTGAGCTTCACGCATCTGGTCTATGAACTTGTTGATGGATGTATCTTCCAATCAGCATACAGGGAGTTCAAAGCTCATCCAGGGGTGTCATCTGGTATCCAGGAAGAATGGGAAGACCTTAGTGGCAGAGTGCATGTGGTTATTGTACTGGAATTCTGCCTGCAGGAGAAGCTCATCCCAGTCATCCTGCCTTTTGTTGCAGAACAGCTGGAGATACTGTTTGAGCTCCTGGTTGACCCGTTCCATCTGGCCATTAGATTGTAGGTAGTATGTGGTGGAGGTGTGGAGCTTGACATGGAGGAGTCAGTAGAGCTTGCATGTAAATTTTGCAATGAACTGTGGACCCCAGTCAGAGACATAGGCATCAAAGAGGCCATGGAGCTTCCATATATTCTTCCAATGAGGTTGGCAGCACCCATGGCAAAGCAAGTAGTATGGGTTGGAATGAAGTGGGCCCTCTTGCACACAGGTCCACAACAACCATGATTGCATCATAGCCATGGGAGTCTGGTAGTTCCACAATGAAGTCTACAGAGGCCATGCTCCACCATGCTGCCAATACTGAGAGAGGGTGTGACTGTCTGACTAGGAGGTGTTGCTGGGGCTTGGTCCAGAGGCATAAATCACAGATGCTGGTGTAGGAGCTGATGTACTAGGATATTTGGAGCTACCAGTAGTTCCAGGAGACAAGCTCCAACATCTTCTAGTAGCCAGGATGTCTCATGAGCCTGGAGTTGTAGTGCTGCTCAACAATGCACCTCTGAAGCTCCACATTGTTAGAGACATAGATGTGGCTGCAGAAGGTGAGGAGGCCATTCTGCAGGCCCCATTCCTCTATGTACACTGACTTAGCTTCCATAGTCCATCTGAAGTGGAGGGCCAGCATGGCTTTGGCTACTGAGTTCTTGTAGATCCCTTCCTAGTTGCTTTGTTGGATGTCCCAAAATATGTTGACCTCATCTCCTTGCACAGACATATCCTCCATGGCCTGGATAGCAAACAGTTCCAGACAAAGGAGCACAAAGTTGTTGTTGTCTCCAGACCCAGAGCCATGGTCAGCGCATTGTGACAGTGTGTCAGGCTTCCTCATAGTTTGCCCCAGTTTGTGGTGGAGGGAGAAGTCAGTTGGCAAGGTACAAGGACCAGCATGTCTATTGATGGTTGAGCTTCTTGGCTATCCAAAAGTACTCCAGGTTCTTGTGGTCTGTCCAGACTTCAAACTTGTGCCAAGCTCCTTCCAGGAAGTGGCACGACTCTTTTAAGGGCTGGACAATCCTCAGCATCTCTTTGTTGTGGATCTCATAGTTGCACTCCATGGAATTGAGACTCTTGGTAACTGGATGCCACTTGCCATCTTCTAGGGATTCCTGGGACAGGACCATGCCCGTTGCAAAAGAACTGTCAGCCTTGAGGTGGAAAGAGTGGTTATCATCCAGGAGCACCAGGACTGGTTGGGAAGTGATGGCAGACTTGAGAGAGTGTTGAAAGCCATCTGCTCTGCACTGCACCATCTCCAGCCTACATCTTTCCTGGTGAGGTCAAACAGCAGGCACTGATAAGCCTTCATTTGGACTAGGTGCACCAACCATATGGTATGACACCTAGGCAGGTCACAAATGAGGTCACAGAAAGAGAAGTTACTCTGGTGTGTGAGATTAAACCATTCTAGATGGTATCCAACAGCCACACACAGCAATGATCTTCTTGCATCAATGATAGTGCTGGTGATGGACAGATTGATAAGTGACAGATAGCATCAAGAATGATAAGAACAGATGTTCTTTAGCAATGGCAGCACTTAGCAACATAGAATGATGAAGATTTTCCATGACAAACAGCCTGGTGTTTCACTTTGGTGCTTGATGTCACTTAATGACATTTGCTGACATGGTATGGACAGCTGGATTGTGGACTTTACATTAATAGTTTAATTCACAGCATTCACTTATATTCCTTCAAGTTTGCTATCCTTTAGCACTGCTTAGCATAATAGCAATAGCAAACTCTTTCTTGTATAAATACTTACTTTTTCTGTTAGTAGCACAATCAAATAAACCTCTTTGATCACTCTACACTTCAGATTTCTTTTGGCGCATTCTAAACTATAAGTTGCCAATGTTTATTCTGCTGTGTTCTTGCTATAATCACCTTCTAAGCACTATTCTCTTGCCACTACCCCTTGCCAACTCTCTCAATTACCATGTTACATTGCCATTGTTAGCATTCTTGATACTATACATGCCTTTGCACCTATAGCAAGGCATATGCATTTGAAAACCGCTAAGCAACAGTTTACATAAACACAAAATACTAAATCATCCTTTTTTATTGCCACACATTTGTGTTAGTGCATTTCTTCATTGCCACTTTCTGTTGCTGCAACTCAAACACCTATTGGCACATTCTCTGGGACCCTGCCCAGACTCCTCATAACTTAGCATGCCCAATGCAATTTCAGGTCAAGTAGCTGTAATCATGACAGTACTGATTCACTTTTGAGTGTTATCAGCATGCATGGTGCAAGAAGTCCTGGATGAACTGCCAGTAGAAATTTACAAACCCCAAGGAGGCCTGTACTTCCTTCCTGTTTTGGGGCTCTGGCCACTGTGTGACACTAGCTACCTTCACTAAGTCCATTTCTGCCATTCTATGCAAGATGATCAGATCCAGGTACTCAATGCAAGTCTGTTCAAATTTGCACTTCTCTGGTTTGAGGTAGAGCTGGTGCTGACGCAGATGGTCCAGGATGACGTGGATGATACAATGATGTTCCTCTAGGGTCTTAGTATAGATGAGGATGTCATTGAGGTATATGCACACTATGCCTTCTGCAATCAAGTCCTAGAAGATGTTATTCATCATTGTTTGGAAGGTGGCTGGACTGTTTGTAAGCCTGAAAAACATGATGAGCAGCTTGAACAGCTCATGGTTAGTCCAGAATGCTCCCTTCTACTCATCTCCTGGATGAAATGTTATTGTAGCCCCACTGGACATCTAACTTTGTGAAGTAGTGTGCACTCTGGAAGTCGTTAATGAGCTTGGAGATGAGGAGAAGGGAATAGCAGTTTTTGACAGTCATTGCATTGAGCATGCAATAGTCCTGAACTAGCCAGAGGAAACCATTCTTCTTCTTGATGAAGAACACTGGTGAGGCCATCAGAGACTTGGAGGGGCATATGTGGCCAGACTCAAGATTCTCTCAGAGGAACACGTCCAGTTTGTCCTGCTCCTTCAGAGTGAGCAGGTAGACCTTGCAGCTAGAGGGGGTAGCATTGGATGTTAGCTTGATAGTGTGGTTCCACTGCTTATGCTCTAGAAGTGAGTCAAACAAGGCTTTGGAGAAGACGTCCTCAAAGTCATGCAGATAGTCCAAGATGGCATCTCAAAAAGCCCATGTAGGAGTGTTTGCTGCAAAGGCCTGGGCTAGTCACTGGGAAGCAGTCTAACTAGCCTGGATTTCCTCAAGGGATGGCAATGTCTACAGGGCAGTGGCATGTATATGGTCTCTAACCTCGATGACATTGTCTGGCTGCTCCAGGTCCTGAGCAAGTCAGAACTCTTCCTCAGAAGCTTCTTCCTGCTCAGAGTACTGCTTGCTGTGTCTGTCATCCTCATAAAGGGCCTCTCTATGCGAAAACACCAGAGACAGGGGATCCAGGAGGTCCAAGTCTGCAAAGGGGATATACCTTAGTCAGCAAGCCCAGATAGCAGCATGTTCCTGTTCTATGGCAAGCCCCTTTTTCTTTAATTCTGCAGCACAGATAGCACAATGTTGGTGGCATCAACTCATGCTTACCTCCTCTTTGGTCCAGTTGATCTCTGGATTGTGCTCGCAGAGCCAGGAGAACCTGAGAATCATCTCCTGTTTTCCTAGACTGGTGACTATGGAAGTAGTCTGCTCAGAGTGTGACTTGTAGTGAAAGACCAAGTTCACTACCACATGAATAGAGTTGCTCTTATTTGGGATGCCATCAACATTGTACATGGGAATCAGGAACAGGAGAAGTTACATAGTGAGTTGATGATGCTCCACATAGCCAGCATCCAGGAATAGCCCTGTCACTCTGGAGTCAAGAAGGGCAGCAATGTTTCAGACCTGCTACATGTCCATGGTTTCTATTTCAATGTCTAACCAGAGCAACTTTGCAGAGAGGGTCAAGGCTATCACATAGTGGCAAGGGAGGCATTGCTCCAAGACTGGGAGTCAAGGTCATGATGGAGGAGAAGTGGGGGGAATCAGGGTCATCATTTCAGAGGGAGGGGGTACATCAGAGGGGGTGCTTATAGTGGCAGGGGTAGAGCTGTCAGCAGAAACTGTATTAATTGCATCTATTGACAAACAAGTAAACTGATTTGCATTAGGTGATGGGAGTATACTAGTCACCTATTGCCTCTCTAAAAACTCTCTTCTATTGCCCCTTGTCAAGGGACTCCCCTCTCCATTCCTTTTTCTCAAGTTCAATCATTTTATCTACTTACTTTATGATGCCAGCCTGCCAGTGGCTGACTATATTAGCTTTGGTTCCAATGGCTGCTTATGTCAGCCTTAGCTCCCATAGCCACTTATGTCAGCCTTAGTTCCAATAGCTGCTTATGTCAGCATTTATTATTCTTGACCCCAGCACAGCCACCCTTGTTATAGTCAGGTGACTGGCTGCACTATTATTTTTGGGCTCCTGGCTTGAGGAATCCTTAGACTTCTCTTTGAATTTTCCTCTGCTAGGTGATTAATTACATTTTGTTGTATTGTAATGTATTCTAATATACTTTGGATTTCTCTCTGCTAGTTGTATGATTAGCCACAACTCCTGGCGGTTGTCCTTATATTCCTCCTCCACCACCTTTCTCTGTCATCTTCTTTGTACACTCCTACAAGGCTGTTGCATTGGGGGATGGAACTTCCACCATGTTGCGAACTTCCAGGAGCTGTAGAAGCAACTTCTCTTGTTCCTCTGAGGTGAGGTAATGCACCTTGAGCCCCAAGGGGCACCTCCATACAATGTGTCCAGATGCAATGCAGCACCAGCATAGGAGCAGGATGGCAGATCATTGCTGGGACCCATCCTTGTCTATAAGAGCTTCAGGGAGTAGTGCAGGGTGCACAGGCTGCATTGCCACAGGAGACATGAGTGACAGAGGTGCTTGAACATGAGGAGAAGGTATTTGAGGGCATGTGTGAGGAGTGGGGGTAGTAGATCGATGCAGGTCATGCTTGAGCTTCATGAGCTGCTATTGGTCCCAGGCCACCTAGTACTATGAAGCAATCTAGTCATCAGTGGGGCACCCTTCTGCAAGGTTATCCATGTGTTCCATGAGAGCTGGGTGCAGCCCTTCCCAGAACATCAAACAGAGTTGGATGCTGTCCAAGTACTCAGCCTGCTCTATCAAGGCCCAGAACACATTGATGTACTCATCCAGAAACTGCTTACCTTGCCCATATTGGTCCCTGTCCCAGAGAACTAGTGCAGCAGTTTTGATGGAGTTCTAGGAAAAGAACTCATTTTGGAACTCTTGCTCAAACTCAGAATATGAAGATGGCAATAGAGTAGATCAAAGAGAAGGATATAAAAGATGACCTGTTGACTATTGCATCATTGTTAGTGCATGTAAATCAAAAATCAAAGACATTCCCATGCTTATACAGTCTACTGCTTACTATGAGCAACTATATGGACAAATAAATATTGAATGGGTCACATGATAGTAAAAATCAAAGACATTATTTCCATGCTTACTCAGTTCTGCTACTTATATGAGCAACTTTAAAGACAAACAAATATTGATGAATCACATGACAGTAAAAATCAAAGACATTGCTCTCACACTTACCCCAGCCTTAGGGCATTCAACAACAAAAAACAAAATCACATGATGGCAAAGATTGAAGACTCTGTATTGGCTCCTGATGTGAGAAGGAAGTGGAAAGAAAGAGAGGTGAAAGGGGAGGAGTGTGAAGAGCTGAGTTGTTTGGCAGTACTGCATGGTGTCTGATGTCTCCAAGTATTTGCAAGCAAACATATTTGGTCACCTCAGCTCTCTTGCATGAATCCTGAAAGGGAAAACCACACTCAAGCTGGCATGGGCGAGTAAATTATGAGACAAGTGCTATGTAAACAGTAAGGAAAAAATGAGAGGGGTATGTGAATGAGGGGTGGGTAAAAGAAAAAGCCAAGTCTAGTGGACTGACAAGCTCTATATCAGTGGGGAGAAGGATGCAGGACATGAGTACTAAACTGATCTGATGAGCTCTATGTCAGTGGGGAGAAGGATGCAAGACAAGGATGTAAGAAATGGTAGGTAGAACTGTATACTAAGTCTAAAAGACAATGGGACCATTGTCGCCACTTTAACAATGAGATGTGATATGATGAGGTGGGATGTGTTGTGTATTGCATGATTGAGCAAGGGTCGCTTACACAGACATCAATCAAAGGTTTTTGATTGTCACAGTTTTTCCCACACATAGTCCATTGCACAGAAAAACCTTGATCTATTCTAAATCTAGGAATCAGATGTAAGCTATATATCAAGTCACGGCTGTTTACAAATAAACTCCGCAAATAACTCCAAGAATGAAACTCTATCTCAAAGATACTCTAGTGGCTCAGCCTTATCAACTTTGGTATACTTGATGCTTCATTTCATGCAATCGACCTTGTGAGCACTTTGGCGGCTGACAAATTGCAACATGAAAGATGTAATTTTCACAGAAGGCTGTGTAACGAGTGAACTTTGACACTCCAATAAGTTTCTTCCGCATAACAAAAACCACACCTCATCTTCACCTGACTTTGGCTATGACAAATTCATGGAATGCCAGTCGACTTCAGTCACCCGTTTTTAACGATGTTCATCTGGACGTTTTCTTCATCTTCCCTTAACGCATTACTCTCACAATGACTCAGAACTGGCAATACCTCGCTGCCTCTAAGAAATCTCAGCAAGAAGCATCCATCCCGAAAGAATGGATTCTCACCAACCTTCCATCGTCGAATGAGCTTAATGTCCTCACTTTCCCAGAAACTTGTGGACTTCTGGCGCCCAAAGAGGTTGAAATTACAAACACGCATGTTGACGTACTCTTGAATAAACTCGCAAGTGCCGAATGGTCATCTGTTGCGGTCACGACAGCCTTTGCGAAACGAGCAATTATCGCTCATCAGCTGGTGGGTATCAATCTCCTCAATCATGAATCAGACCTGATCATGAGGTCATCTCTTCTTTCTTGACCTATCGTTTCCTTCAACACCTCAAGACGAACTGTCTAACGGAAATATTCATTGAAAGAGCGCTTGTACGTGCTGCGGAACTTGATAGCCATTTGAAAACCACTGGTGAAGTTGTTGGTCCCTTGCATGGTGAGTATTCTCTTATTCTGACCACAATATGGCTCATTGTAGAATAGGGCTACCGGTATCTTTGAAGGATCAAGTGAACATCAAGGGAATTGAGTCGACTATAGGTATGACTTGAACTGATAGTCAAACTTGCGAATATTGACGTGATTTTGGTGCATAGGCTATGCTTCGTGGGTCGGCCGGCACGCTGAGCGTAACGCGGTCTTGGTTGATGTTCTTGAAGCCCTTGGAGCTGTACTGTACATCAAAACAAACATTCCACAAACCTTAATGGTGAGTAACAGATGTGTTTCGTTGTTTGACTTTAGCATTGAAATGCACACAGTGGCCAGAAACATATAATCTTGTGTTCGGACGTACTACAAATCCCAGCAACCGTAGTCTCACTTGCGGCGGGTCTTCTGGAGGCGAGGGTGCACTCATCGGTAATCATCTTAAACATGTTTCCTTTTCTTGCTCATCTTCTTTTACATTCTAGCGCTTAAGGGTTCGCCACTCGGTAATCCAGTCTTCCTTAATTGCCCTCGCAGTTTCCGCTAACATATCCACGAAAGGTGTCGGCTCTGATGTTGCAGGGTACATCTACTTCTTCCCCTGCGAGGAATTTATTGGTTCATCTGACAGTTGTTGATGGACAGGTCAATTCGCATTCCATCCAGCTTCTGTGGGACATACGGTTTTCGGCCATCCAGTGGCCGAGTACCCTATGCTGGCTCGGTCAATTCACTTGATGGCCTGGAGACCATACCCTCCATTCTCGGACCACTATCACATTCTATTCACGGTCTCAAAGTGTTCATTCAAGGTGTTCTTAGCCAGAAGTCATGGCTCAGAGATCCTCTTGTCATCTCAAAAGGCTGGAGCGAGGAACAGTATAATCTGTTTGAACATGGTAGAGGCAAAAAGCTCTGCTTCGCCATCATGTGGAAAGACGGGTTGTTTATACCACATCCGCCGATTATGAGAGGTCTTGAGACGGCGAAAAAGGCGTTAATTAAGGCTGGTCACAAGGGTAACTGGTCCTCACTCTGAGGTAATATCGTTAAAAGTCATACGCTTCCCCTAGTGGTTGATTGGGAACCGGTGGACCACAAGACAATGTTGGACATTGGAGTAAGTTTAACCTCATACTCTCCCGGCGCCTTACCCAGGTTTTTTGCAATTTGTAGCTGTCAATCTTCAGGGCTGGAGCGATGGAAGACTTTGGGGCTGTCAGCTCTGAGTCTGGAGAGCCGTTGATCACCTCTATGGTACCAGGGAAAGAATTAACAGATACTGATCCGTCTATGGTCTTCATCGAAGCACCGCTCTCTGCATACGAACTATGGCAATTCCAGAAGAAGAAACGAGATATACGTCAGGATTTCCTTGAGCGCTGGATTGCAACTGTTAGCGAGACGGGTACTGGCAGACCTGTAGACGCTATCATCGCACCTGTTGCACCGTTCACGGCTGTGCCTCATGGAAAGAACTGGTGAGTCGGTAATCCGTTCAAGTCTCGCGTTGGCATGCTCATTGGTTATCACAGCTATCTGGGATACACGATGGTGTGGAATTTCTTGGACTGTCCTGCGTTGGCAATGCCAGTATCTAGGGTGAATCCTGTCCTCGACGTAAAGAGGCCTGCACACGAATTCCTGAACGATTCAGACAGATCGGTTTATGAGCTTTGTGTGTTTTTCTTTCCTTTCGTTTAAAGTACGCTCGTTGATGCCATCCACATAGATGAACCAGAAGTCTTCAAGGACGCACCGATTGGATTCCAAATCGTTGGTAGGAAGCATGAGGATGAAGCGGTAATCGCGATGGCAGAGATTGTCGATGCGGCATTGAAAGCCTTTTGAAAGCTGTCACAGTATCATCATGCATTCACAAACCCAGACCAGGACTATACTATCCACAAGCTTGTTTCCCTCTACACGATTGAGGCCATTGAAACCCTTGGTCGTTCAACTTTTGTTATGAGCTTATTATCTATGAACTTTGTCTGGAAAAAATAAGGAGTATGGTAGGCAGATTTCTACAACGGTAAGAAAAGCTTTTGAGGTGTTACGTCGGGTGATAGAATATAAAGAAAAGAACCAGGGAAGACGTGAATTCATATACATGCGTCACACAAATGGTGTAAGTTATACTAAACACAGATTAGCAGGTTCAAGCATGGATTCAGACTGATCGGAGCCGCAACCGAAACTTGAAGAAGGGGCTGCCCATACGTACGATATCTCATGATCCTTCCGCAGAACAGATGATAAAGTGAATATCGAGGAGATCGGGACAAAGGTTTCTGTAGATTTCTTGAGCAGGTCAACATAGGTTTACACAGAATGTCGTCCATGAAAGACTCGTGGAGGAAAAACATCCCGATTATATTCCGGCTTCCGCAATGGCTGATATTTGGCCCTGATTAAGAACTGCACGTGACCAGCACAAATTAGGGATGAGAAATATTGACAGGGGCGCCCTGTCTTCCGTCCCCGCCAACTGCATCCCTCCCTGCATGCGCCACAATGTCCAAAAGAAGAGTCGCCTACTACTATGACTGTGGGTCCTCTGAGCTCTACAATCTAAGTTCTTTCTCACCTCTTGTTGCTATGCAGCGGACGCCGGTGCCTATACATACGGTCCTGGTCATCCCATGAAGCCCCATCGAATACGCGTTACGCACGACTTGGTCGCTGCTTACGAGATGTTGCCTAAGATGCATGTTCTGGTGTGTGTTGAACAGAGCGTCGAAAGCTCACTCCAACTTAAAGTCGTTTGCAGAGACCAACAAGAGCGACACCTGAGACCATGACTTCTTTCCATACGGACGAGTATATCCATTTCCTTAATCGAGTAACACCAGAAACTGCGGAGGATTTAACGTATCATGGAACGAGGTGTAAGTATCCTGTGCTTCCATGGACTTTCATTCAACATTCACAGTTCTGGTAGGAGAGGACAACCCAGCGTTCGAAGGAGTCTTTGAGTTCTGTTCAATATCAGCGGGAGGCTCAATATGTACGTCTTGTTTATGTCACATTCTGCCGCATTTGCTCAAGTCAGTTAAGGTGCTGCAAAGCGAATAGCGTCTGGCGCGGCTGACATCGCAATCAACTGGGCAGGTGGTCTTCACCACGCGAAAAAACGAGAAGCTTCAGGCTTTTGCTACATAAATGACATCGTGCTTGGGATACTCGAACTTTTGCGTACATATCCGCGCGTCCTCTATATCGACATTGATTGTCATCATGGGGATGGAGTTGAGGAAGCATTCTACACCACAGATCGCGTGATGACATGCAGTTTTCACAAGTTTGGAGAATACTTTCCGGGAACCGGCACACAAGATGACAGGGGTCGCAGGAAGGGAAAAGGATATGCCGTCAATGTGCCTCTGAAGGATGGAATTACGGATCAATCTTTTCAGAGCGTTTTTGAGCCGGTGGGTAACGGGCTTTTCTGCCTTCGGAAGAATATTCACCATGAGACCAGATCATACAAAAAATACTTGAAGTCTTTCAGCCGTCCGCAGTAGTCCTACAATGCGGAGCTGATTCTCTGGCCGGTGACAAACTGGGATGCTTCAATATTACGATGCATGGCCATGCTCACTGCGTACAATTCCTACGAAAGCAGAACATTCCTCTTATCCTTCTTGGAGGCGGTGGTTACACTGTGAAAAATGTTGCGCGGACGTGGACGTATGAGACAGCATGCGCGCTTGGCATTGAAGACACAATCGATCCCCTCCTTCCTTGGAACGAATATTTTGAATGGTTTGGACCTCGATATCGGCTGGAGGTTGTGGAGAACAATATGGATGATCTTAACGTCAAGGACGGTTCCATTGACAAAGTTCGGTGGGTCAACACGAATATACGACAGAGTATAAAACTCAACTCTACTTCTAGTGAGACAGCTCTGGAGCATCTCTCGCAACTTAACCCTGCGCCTTCGGTCGGCCTGCATGATGTGCCGCGAGAGAGCGTTGGTCAACACCTCGGGCTTGGGTATGATGATGACGATGCAAAGGATGAACTGGATCTACAGTTAGCTCGTACGTCACTAATCCACTTTTGGGGAGGAATGATTTAACGCCCAGGACAGAACACATGCGATATGCCTACGACTTGCAAGAGTCCGACTCGCCTTCCGAAACATCAGACGACGATAATTCATGGGACTCGGATGAGTCACTCTCGAGCCGACGGCACGCCTCTCGCGCACGACGCTTCCAAAAATCATCGGCAACTACATCACGAACGCGGATGAGCTTGCTGACGGGACAATACTTTGATGTGCCTGCGCATGAAGCGGGATATAGCCATTTTGAGCATGGCGCGGTACCTGGGAAGACGGCGAAGCGGCGATTTTTCCAAAGCTCTGCGAGGTGGGATGAGACGATAGAAGACGTAATTATTGGGAGGCATGCTCCGTTTGCCATTCCAATTGGAGAACTGATGGAGAGGGGTGGTCAACTACCAGGTGGGGATGAGGATGACGAAGATTGGGAAGATACTGCAATGGACCCTTGAGCCTCCCTTTGCTTTGTGGTGTTACTTACGTGTATTCTATTGTGAAAACGTCATATTGTAGTGTGTATGTACAAATCAAACATTTTCTGGAACGCGATGCTGCCAGGTTCGTCACGGTCTGACTCTCACGTCGATCACGTGGAAGTCAAACACTGACCACTCGTTACCGAGGGAATCCTGTCTTCGGAGTCAAAAACATTCTTGTTTGCGAGCGTGGCAGTCTTTGGCGTCCGTGTCCTGTCATACATCAAGTTCAGGCGTAGCGAAAGATTTATACTCGCCGCCGCACACTCTCAGTTGGCTTTGGCAATTTGTTGGTGCTGACAATCTGTACGCATTTGTTTGATCGGGTTAAGGACCCAAACAAGGGCTTTGGAGGGACTGCTTCATAAAGGGAAGTTTAGGTGGAACAACTTGGGTATGACTTGTGCACGCAGGCAGTCCTGTCAGTGCGGACAAACAGGATTCTCATTCTAATTATGATATCACATTGAATACAGAAGGTTTCAGCTGTACCAATAAGATCGATTTGGATGAGCCTTCTGGTATTCTTCAAGATCGATGATGCCCAGGGGAGGCTCAACTGTGTCTGGATGATATATCTTCCAATTGGAACGGATCCGTTTCCACTGTTTGACAGACTCATCCCACAACTCTTGGTCGGACATATATTTGGGCCATTTAAAAAGTGTCTGCTCGTAAAAATCGCCTGCTGAAGTTACACTCTGGCAGTCATACATTCTTCTGGAAAATTTTACTTCGCCTGTCGTGAGAGAGTGTGGTCAACGTTCATGCCTCTTGACTGTATACATTGCACATACGGGGAATGCTGTATTCAATTGCCTTGAGAAACAACCACAGCTCATAACATTTCACGCTACGAGGGCTAAACGGTTGCAGAAGCTCATCTTCTTTTTCAGGCAATACCTCCCGTGTCAGTCGTTCAATGTTTCTCCATGCCAGACATTCATGAGGCTCGGAAACTGCAAAGTCTATGAGGAAAGGTTTCCCTTCGAAATCCAAGATATGATTAGGAGCTTCCAATGCATTATGCGAAATCCCTATTTCAGGTGAATGCAAGCGCAAGGCAATATCAATGGTGTCATTTCTGTCATAAATGGTCTATTTAAGCACTTTTCGCCATATATAATTGTAACTCTTACCTGAATTGCTTGATACCGTATTCATGGCAACGATAATCATTCAACTGTGATAGATCGGAGACCGCAGGTTCCCCACAATATTGAAGGATGATACATGCACAAGAAAGTTCATCTGGGTCGGAAGAGTCGTACAAATAGAAACCATAGAACTTTGGTACATGAACACCCCAAAGTGGCTTCAGATAGTCAACATAAATCTGTGACTCGTTTTTGAGCCGAGGAATGGTATCTTCATCTATATCCTCATAGGTGAATTTGACAATGACGTCTTGTCCAGACGATTTCGCCTTGAAGATATGGTGGTTGTTGTCGGTCGTTTTGACAAAGGTGATGTCTGTCAAGGTAACTCTGTCGTCGTCCTTGGCTGCGCCCATGCGAAGAAGTTGATGAATTTCGGTTGCGTCTGGAATCTCGGGGCTGAGGGACATTTTCGCCAAAAAGAGCTGAAGAAATTGTTGAGGGAGGTGACCGAAAATGAGGCTTATTTATAAGATTCGGCAGAATCCGTTGTTTTATTTTTATTTACTTCGCACAATCGTCCCTTTGATTTAATGAGTTACTGTAAACAAGTGAACAAAGCATATATATCTTTCCTGCACTTGAATGTACTACCATAATGTCAGTTTTCCGCGTGCACAGTCTTCAAAGAACAAGAAAAAACTTTGGTACAAAACATACCTTTTCGGGAATTCAGCTCAAAACAGCTTTTATTGTGCTTATGTCCATAGGTGTGGTTGCCTCGTGACGGAACAATACCAGTTTTTGTTGGCAAAAGAATAAGAACATTTGGAGCCGTAAATCGATCCTTATTGAAGCGGTCGGCGGATTAAGAATTAAGATACAAGGAAAAATGTGGCACACTGACAGTTTCCAGGAAACAATAGATGTCCATTAATGCGACATTACATTTAAAGAGCCTGAACAGATATAGAGATTATACAACGACGTACCCAGAATATCTCATCCTCAGCTCCTTGTATTAGCTGCTTTAATTCTTTCACCGCCCTGCCCAAATCTTGCTATGGCTTCAAACATGCAAGGATTACACCAAGCTCTACCACAATTATTGATAGATGTTCTAAAAGCACCGTTCGACTATGATCCAATAGTCCTTGCGAAGAGCTCTCAAACTACCGACATCTTTGCTTCTAAAGCTAAGAATAAAAGAAGAGCGCTGGCTGCCGTTAATCCCAAGCTAACTCACATTGTACCATGCCCAAATCTGGTTCAACAGCTTATGCCTGAGCTGTCTGGGGCTCTTGATGGTATCTGGATTCAGCCTGGAGATAGACTGTCGATGCGTGTGCATCCGAGTTATACCAAGATTCCGCTGCCTCGTGCAATCCACTCCGAGAAAGACTCCGAAGACATTTTTTTAAGCCTCAATCTATACCCTGCTTTATCCCTCTTGGGCTTTTTGAAAGCAAAAGAAAAGTTGGAGAAGAATGACTCTTCGAGGACGTACACAAATGACGAGATCATGGATTACAAAGAACGCTTCGATTTCGAATTTTACGCGGCCTCGGTCGGCGGTACAAGTCATATTTCTGATCTTGGGGTCTATGAATTATTTCCTACACGTGAAGCATTCCTTTACCTTCCCATAGAAATCAAGACTCCTGTGGCGTTCCCAAGAGAATCTTTTAGTCAGGTCTCTCCAGGAAACTTGTCTAAAACTGTCAGAGGACGCTCCCATAATGATTTGGTAGAAAGCGATATGAAAAAGATTGCGGGCTGGGCAGTCCAATTCAACTGGCCTGAGCGCAATCAAAGTTTTGGTTATAATCCTGAAGCGAAGCTCAATAAGATCTTAAGCCAGGTCTGTAGCCATTTAAAAGTTCACAAAACCTTTTTTCACGAAAACACTAACTTGTAGGTCTGGAACCAAATGGTCGCACATGAAAAGAGGTTTGCAATCTTGAGCTGTAATGATGTTCACTATTGTTTATATAGAAAGGTTGGTGGTCATCTATATATATCACCGCCATGCTACCCTGCAAAGGACGGAGTGATGGATATAGTGATATGGACACTCAAGGCGGCTGGGTACTTGAAGGGAAACATCAATGTTCCTGACATCGTCGATGACTGGTGGAAAGGAGTAGAGAGAGGAACGACACCGGGTGTGAATATCTAGTAAGCAATAATCAGTCACCAAGATTCCTTGATTTTATTGAAACCGTTCAGTACGTTTCCTGTCCACGCTCTATCACTTTACAACAAGCGCAACAAGCATCAATCGAAAGCCAGGAAATAGGCAACTTTTCAGATGGAAGGAGTGTTTTAGGAACTACTTGTGCACTGAGCTTGTTTTGTATAATACCAGCGACAAACTATCTGTAAAATCAGTTACCTAATGCCTTATTTGAGAAAGAGGCTTAAGAGATGAGTGGTTGAGCGCGGTCATGCTTCCATTTATCAAAATAGGACACTCGCGAAATCTCCGATTGACCTCTCGAGCTTTCCGATACCGCCCAACCTCTTTGTACGAACCTTCATACCTCCCACACCTCTGGACCTCTATGCCTCCTCAAAACGGCACCGGGTATCAGCAAAAGTCTCCTGTCACACCTCGTCACACTTGATGCGCATGAATATCCTCTCCTGCTTCGATTCTACTTGTGGTTCTTAGCTCTTTGGGCGTTAGGTTGTGCAAGGTACCACCTGGCAATGCCCTCCTCGTCCATCAAAGAGCAGCCGATGGCGACAGGTCTTCCGGTGGTTGACTCGACTTATAATACGAGTCGTACTGGATTGTCTGGCAGGATCCGGCTCAAGAGTCGAGCAAGGACCTGGAGGAAGAAAGTGCTTACGCAAGAGGGTTGGTTAGGTGCTTACAACTACTCTTGGTACGCACTCGCGATCAGCCACACCTCCAGAGTTTTTTTTGAAAAGTTGACACGTTTCCAGGCTATGTACACCTTCGCTACCATTCCTGAACAAGGCCCGCCCACCACCATTCTATGGTCTTGATGCTGATCTTCCCCTGGTGCTCGCAATCTCGTGTGGACTCCAGCATGCGCTTGCTATGCTTGCTGGCCTCATCACGCCTCCAATTATCTTTGCTTCTGCCCTGAGTCTTGACCCTCCAACCTCTGCTTACATGATTTCAGCATCTCTTATTGGTTGTGGTGCGTGCTGTATATTTTTCTACTTACCTTCTTATGTTGACCGCTTGTTGTGTCAGGTATCTTGAGCTTAGTGCAAATGTCACGGATGCGCATATTCCGAAATTATTACCTTGGCACTGGTCTTATTTCGGTCGTTGGTACAAGTTTCGCAACGCTCAGCACGGCGACTGCGGTAGTCATCTATCTTTTCAGGTCCACAGCGTCCATGGGCTGATTTTGGTATTAGGTCTTTGATGCTATGTACAAAGATGGAACATGTCCATCCATGACGTCTCCTGCAGGCGTCGTCACTCGTGGGCCTTGTCCCGATGCTTACGGAAAGGTCCTCGGTGAATCGTATCTCTTTGTTCTATGAAACAATCTTACGCGACGAAAAAAAAATCATTAGGCACATCGCTCATCTGCGCGTTCCTTGAAATTTTCCTGTCCTTCCTCCCTGCTCGCTCCCTGAAACGCATCTTTCCTCCAATTGTGACAGGTGTGTTCCATAGATTGGCGAACTGTTAATTGTTCTGGAGCGGTACTTACTGAAATAGGATCCGTCGTTCTGATGATTGGTGCTTCTCTTATCGGTACATCTGGCGTGCCCAACTGGGGAGGAGGTTCAAATGGATGCATCAATGGTACCCCTGGCGCTTACAATGAATTGTGCCCGACTATCTATGCTCCGCGACCACTTCCGTGCGTTTTTGCCCTCATTATCGACAGAGTAATATGATATGAGCTTGCTTTTGTTAGTTGGGGCTCACCTGAGTTCATTGGTTTGGGCTTTTTATCATTCATTGCCATTATCCTCACGGAGATCTTTGGCTCTCCGTTCTTGAAGAATATTAGTGTCATTGTCGGGTTGGTTGTGGGGTGCATTGTTAGTGGCAGTGCGGGCTACATAGATGGATCGAGTATCAAATCTGCACCAGCCATCACGTTCCTCTGGTATGCACCACTATCACTGTCTACTTTTCCGACAAGGAAACTCAAAGGTTATGTAGGGTCCATCAATTCAAGATTAGTATCTATCCGCCGGCCATTTTACCCATGTTGGCAGTTTACATCTCTCTTGCGATGGAATCCATTGGAGACATCACCGCGTCTGCCGAAGTTTCTCGACTTGATGTCCAAGGACCTGAGTTCGAGACGAGGATACAAGGTGGAATTTTGGTGCGTCTTAGCTTTGAAATTCTACCCTCACAATTCATCTAGTGCGTTCCAGGCTGATGGTCTTGGCGGCTTTTTTTCTGCACTTTTTACTGTAACGCCTCTGTCAACGTTTGCACAAAACAACGGTGTCATCGCTCTCACCCGTTGTGCAAACCGCGGGGCGGGGCGGTGGTGTTGCTTTTTCCTCATCCTTTTTGGCGTGCTTGGTAAAATCTCCGGCGTATTCCTTTCCATACCCAATCCTGTCTTGGGAGGCGTCACAACATTCTTGTTTGCGAGTGTGGCAGTCTCCGGAGTCCGTGTCCTGTCATACATCGAGTTCACGCGCCGCGAAAGATTTATACTCGCCGCCGCGCTCTCAGTTGGCTTTGGCAATTTGTTGGTGCCGACGATCTTTACGCATTTGTTTGATCGGGTTAAGGATCCAAGTAAGGGCTTGGAGGGACTACTGACTTCTATCACGATCATCTTGAGCACACCGTGTAAGTGCTACATACTTAACTCCGGTTTTCATGGAGAAAAATTGACCATCCCATCTAGTCTTGTCTTCTGGGTTACTTGCAGTAATCCTCAATATGATCCTACCTGCTGATATCCCTGACCCAAAGCAAGAGGAGGACTTTGAAGATCCAGAGACTCTGTCCAAACCAGAGTGATTATTCAAGAGCTGCGGTAATTGTAAGCCTGTAGCTTACAATGGTTAATGCACTGTGACCAATTCATATGTATCTGGAATGTCTTTGATTCATCCATATTATCCATTTTATAGGCTGTGATGGCTGCTGTGGTCAGGTTCCACTGGCTTTCGGAAGTAATACTCTCATTGTAATCACATTTCCGTGTCTATTTGATAGTATGATATCTTTGTCATGTTGCTCAGCTGTATGGTGCCCAATGATGGAGCCTCCCTGTTGAAGTCAAAACGATACCCCCTTGTAACAAATATCAAGGGGCACAGTTTTGTGGTAGCTAGGGCACAATGAAGAATGACAAGTGCACGTGTGAGAGGGATTTCAATTCGAATCTTACACATTGAATGGCGCAGGTTAACTCATATAGGGCCCTGTTTAACTGCTCTGCCCAGCACTCAAGCTGAATTTGCTAGCAATCTAAGTCACCACAATGAGTTAATTGTTTATAATGGGACCCTTATAATCCTCCCAGACTGAGAAGTGTGAACACGATTGTTGACGGTTGGGATGAGATAAAGGTAAATTCCATGGTCGACCGAATGTTTGTGCACGAAAATTACTTGCACGTCGTCTACGTCACGGTATCACTTCGTAACTTCTTGTTTTTCACCTGAAAAAGGCGGATTCTAAGATGAATTGGAAACTTTGACAAACCGCCTTATTCTGAAATAGACCCGTCAATCTTCGTATAACGGAGTTTCGTATTCCTGAGCTACTTGAGGCCATACTGATTCCAATAATCACGCATACTCTCTAACTCCTTCTGTTTACCATTCTCTCTAGCCACACAAGCAGATCGCGCATTTTTCAAAATCGCTTTGACGCGTCCTTCACTCACTAGTTCTTCTATTTTGTGCACTGTGCTGCTAACGCCATCCTAACCCACCTCTTCGCGATCAAGTGCCTGCACTACTCCAACCACATTTCCGCCTGCCTTGCGGACCATATCAATTGCCCCACGCACAGCCTTGCCGCTCGTCATAACATCGTCGAGGATAACAACACGTTTTCCTTCAACGGGGACACTTACAATCATACCTTCCTCACCGTGGTCTTTGGCTTCTTTGCGACCGTGTGAAAACCCGACTTCAATGTTATGTTTAGTATAAAGAGCGGTGGCCGCGGCAAAGGGTATACCCTTGTATGCTGAAGAGAACGTCAAACTCTGGTAGTTCAGAGGCAGAAAGGCTTTAGATATGGTATCAGCGTAGTGCAGTGGAAAGAGCAGCAAGTATTGGGCTCGTGGATAGAAGGCCCGCATTGAAGAAGTAGGGCGAGATACTACCGCAGGGTCATAATTATTTAGCGAGATTAGTAAGCGCAGTAGGATGTGAGCGTACCGGCCAGACTTCAAAGTAAATGAGCCAAACTTGAGCGCATTAACGGACATTGAATTTTCAATGAGCCATGGTGGGAGGAATCTTTAAGATGATTGTAATCTCCGTAAAATTCTTATCACAACGAATCTAATCTCGCTACTTTCGGCATACGGCATCGCCACCATTTCTTTCTGACACTTGAGGCTTCCTTTCAATCATGATGTTCTGATTTCAATGATGGCATGATATTCTCTGTTCAACTATTATATCGACTCTCGTTCCCTCCCAAAACAACGGCAAGTAAAGTATCGCCCAGAAACCCCAATCTTATCTTTCAATTTCATCTAATCTGTGACCCGAGTAATTCCAACTCAAGTCTCAAACGTCCCGCCTTGACATCCGCAATTTGCCCATGTACTCTCAAGTTCTGCGGTTAAGCCTGTATCTGAGCCCGTAGTTCGCATGCTGCTGCCCAATGTAGTCTACCAGTTTTTCTTTGCTCCTCGGGCCTCGGATGAGCCTGACCTAGAAAGAGGCCAGAACGACCCAGCACCCGATCCTGACCAATTTGGAGATTCTAGTGTCTCCCAGGGCATGTCGAACTTGATACATGAATCCTATTCTGCGGGCGATGACAATGATGGCACCATAGATCCCATTGACGAGGGCGATGAAATACTTGATCAAATTGAGTATGAAGAATACCCCGAAACTTCTGAACCTCTGCGGAGGAGGCGCTTTACCCTAAGCAATACGCTGACCGGCTCCTCTACTTTCCCATTGTGGATGAAGCTAAAGGACGCACTGGATCCACATACTTCACGCGAAGCTCTCGAGGCGTATGTTCCGCATTATCGGCACTTGCCCATTCTTTCGGGCGTCATCATACCATTCTCAATTCTTCTCGAAATACCGGGTCTCACAGAGGATTGGTATATCCACACCGAGGACCATAAGACTGTCGACATTCGCAAGAACACCACCATCCTAGATATAGGCCTTGGATTCAGCATTGCATTTGCGGCGCTTGCGAACATATGTTTGGTGATCCGGTTTATGGAGAAGAAGATCAAAATGATGACCATACTGTGTATTCTGTTTCTGACAATTCACGGTTAGCCCTTTATCATGTTATTTGATGTTATCCTGACCGCTTTCAGACGTACTCAACATCATAACGATAATTACCTTCGGCGTCGAACATCGCTTTGACGATGGTTTTACTTATGGTCAAGCGTTTTGGATAACCGTGTGCTCTACTTCCATTTCCACCTTGACAAATATCACTATTATCGTCGACCTTGTTCGTGTGCCTGATTTTGCGAACAGCGGTTCGTTCCCTCCTTCTCTGATGCAAACAGTCCTGACATCGTCCGAAAACAGGAAGTGGCTTAACACGTAAACAACGCACATTGGTGATTAGCGTCATGGTTTTACTCACATACCTGGCATTCGGTGCACTTGTCCAGACATTTTTGGATAATCTGAGCTTTCTCAATGCACTTTACTTTACCGTGGTCACGATAGAGACAGTCGGTTAGTACCCACTTTTATTTGTGATGCATTTCTACCTAACCTTTCTCACTCTACAGGTTTCGGTGACATTGTTCCTAGGTCTGCTGGCGCACGCGTTTTTGCATGTCTTTACTCCGTATTCGGTATCCTCAGCCTCGCGCTCACCGTTGGTCTTACGCGCGAAACGGTCCTAGAAGCCATAGAAGTCGGGTATCGTCGACGTGTCAAAGCAGTACGTCAGCACAGGCGTACAGTGCGGTTTGAGCGCCGTGTTGCAAGACGTTGGAATGCTGCGATCGAATGGCGCCTTCGCCGAGCAGGATTGCCGCTTTGGGTTCCTAATGATGATAAACAGGAACACGAGCATGAGATCTGGCATCAAACTCGCCGATGGATGCGTGAACGTTTCTGGCCTTGGTGGTCGAAAGAGAAGTCACGGTATACAAAGTACTTGTATGGACATGCCGTAGGGCACGCCCATCCGCGGGGGATGCACTTGAATTTGGAGAGTCTATCGTGGGTACAACTTGAGGCGGCAGCGATGGAGGCGGGTGTTCCATTGTACATGCTTCTTCCTGAGGGATTTCGAGCAAGAGAACAGAGTTCGAGGGAAGCTGAGAAGATACCATCTGGTATTGGACAGTACTCGAGTTCATGTACTGGCGTGACAGCTGAATGTTCGGTCAAGGGAGTCAAGGGAAAGCAGCGCGAAGAAGGGAAAAGGAAACACATGTTTCGTCAGCCTCAGATACCCGAGGGCTCGATCGCAATGCCACTGACTTACACGCACTTGGGAAAGATGATCATGATACTTGGGAATTTTGCGGTGGCCGTGAACGGTGAGTCCTTCATCAAGGTGCCGAAACCTGGCTCGGCTGCCGCGAAAGTGAAGCAAAACAAACGGTTGCTTGCGACTTGTAAAATAGGCGATGATTCTAATATGGTTAAGAGACAATCTATAGCAGAACAGTATGAATCTCTCCGGACTGCAATGGCGGATGAGGAACGGAAGGCCTTTTGGGTGCGGTTCTGGCTTGTTTGGCTTATATTCTGGGTCTTCTGGATTGTGGGGAGCACCATTTTTAGGACGACTGAGAAGTGGACATTTGCACAAGCTATGTACTTCTGTGAGTTTCTGGCATGGTCTGCACATTCTGTTTCTTATTCGATCGTGGCTCTAGGTTTCATATCTTTCACAACGATCGGTTATGGTAATTGAAGTAGCACTTGATTGGGACTTTGACTCACTATGTTCAGGTGATTTGACTCCTGTCACGCCAGCTGGTCGTTCTGTTTTCGTGTTTTGGGCCCTCCTTGGCATAGCAACCATGACAATCCTCATATCAAGTGCGTATGATTCTTACAATTTCTTTCTGATTTGATGTTCAATTTTCTACCAGTCCTTTCGGAAGCTTACTCTTCACGATACAAGAGTATCTTCACCTCCAACCTCATGACACAGGCTATTGAGCACTATCAACAGCGTGCTCGTAACGCTGCACGAGAGAGACGCCAGCGATCAGCGACTTTGACTTTTACACCAGGACCAGATAGTAGTACCACTTGTGTCCAGCCATACTCACCTTTGTCGGCTGCTACTTTAGCTCCCTCAGCTCCCCCTGATACAGCTCTGTCAGACGTACAAGTCCGTGTCACAGGCCATCTGGAGGCTTTGCCTGCCGAGGTACTTAAACATGCACGGACCTTTGGCGAAGAGGCGCATTACCTGATTGAACGGAATGCCGGGAGTGCCCTAGATAGAGAAGGTGTACCAGAAGGATTGAAGAAATTGATGGATGATGTGGCAGGAGTGGAGAGGTTGGGAGAGAGGATTCAAGAAGAAATTCTGAGGGATGTAGATGCACGACACGTAAGTCGCAGATAATCTTGGAAATAAGTGATTCAACTGACAGACTTGAACTTCTGCAGGCGTTACTTGCTATAAGTATTGAAAGTGAGTAACGTTTAACACTATTCCCGCTGAACTTGGGCATGACTTGAGCACAGATGTCCTGCAGAAAATTGAGGAGATTGCTGAAGAAGCAATCAGGGCAGTAAGGGAGAGGGATAGGCTGAAGGAGCTACAGACTATCAACGCCAGTCAACAAACTGGTCCTGAGATGGAGGAGGAAAATAATGTGCGTCGTCGGCGCAGTTTCATGAACGAGGGGAGTGAAGCAGGATAATCATCACTCCAGGATTAGTGCATCTTGGGTATGTGCAACACATCTTATTGCAATTTTTTTCCTATTCCACAAATAGGATTGCCGACGTTGATCCTGACTTATTACCGACAAATCTATTTGTATTGATGATAACTTGTGCCTGTTGATTCTATTCGCGCAGTTCGACCTCAGGGACAAGGTTACGACAGAAAAGAAGACTTGACTTGTATAGTCATATAGATAGCTTGATCGGTTTATGAAGTCCGGGCATGAGAATGTTTGAGTACCGTAAAACGTGGCACTAGAGATGTTGAAGTGCACACTCCTCCCGCTCCTCGTCTTTCCATCTTGGCTGGTCTTCGCATTGCCTGGTGCAAAGGAGCAGAAACTGGTGTATGGCTCGCCAGAATCTGTAGGACTCTTCTCTTCTCCTTTGAAAGACCTTGAGACGAACGTCTCAGCTTATTTGGTACCCGCTGACTACGGTTCAGCAAGCTTTCGCGCTGTACATCCATTATATCCTGGAGCGACTGTCCTGTGAGTCCATTCTTACAGCCAGGGAGGATGATCGGTAGATATTATGTAGTGTCGCCCATGATAACACGGTTGTGTCCCACTTTGCAGTAGGTCAGTCCAAGAAATACGCGGATGTGAACGGGACTCTGTTGCCGGAGAAGGAGTGGATCAGCACGCAGAAGGATACAATATATGACAGTAGGTTTCAAGATAAGTCCTCCAGTTACTTTGTTTGCATGCTAACATTTGTACCTGTCAGTGGCATCTTTAACTAAGTTGTTCACAACGATTGTTGCGATGCAGCAGCTGGACAGTGGCAAAATTGCTCTGAATGCAACTGTTTCCCGCTACATCCCTGAATTTGCTGGCGAGCCGTAATTATAGCCTTTCCTCATCAGATGCTAACAATTGGTCATGCACATAGTGAATGGAAAGGAAAATGTGACCATTCTGCAGCTCTTGACGCACACGAGTGGTTTTGATGCTGATCCTGTACCGGGGCTGTGGATCGGGTGTGTTGTGTGGACCTTGATCATTATTTAGTATTGACAAACGGTATTTCAGATGGGCAACCTATGAAGAACGAAAGGCGGCTGTACTGTCTTCGCCTCTCCTTAACGCACCTGGTACGGCATATGTATACTCCGACCTCAGTATGTACCAATCTCCATGTTGTCAACACGATCTGCTTAACTCGTAAATTCAAGACTTCATGACTATGCAATTTGTGTTAGAGGAGGCCGTCGGACTTCCGCTGGACGAGCTTATTGAGAAGTATTTCACGGGTCCATTGGGCATGAAAGACTCGTTCTTCAATCGTGGGAACACCGAGCTTTCACATGAGCTCCTCGAGCGCATCGCAGTAACGGAGTATCAAATTGCAGCCCTTGGTAATGTCGAGCCACAGCGCCCACAACCGGTATGGGGTACCGTCCATGACGAGAATGCTTGGAGCTTGAATGGTGTCGCTGGCCATGCTGGTATGTATTCCACTGCAGGTGATCTGGCCATCTTCTGCCAAGTGAGTCTTCAGTTTTGTTTCTCCAGGGTGTGGACCAGCTCAGATGGATTTGTGCAGATGATTCTGAACAATGGTACTTACAACGGCATTAAAGTTCTGCAGGCCTCGACTGTGGACCTCATTTTCCATGATTACAATGGAGCCAAGTTTCCTGGAAACAATCATGGTCTTGGTTTCGAGTTGAATCAATACTACTGGTCTGGTGCCATGCAGAGCCTTCAGACCGCAGGCCACACTGGGTTCACAGGCACGACCATGGTCATCGACAGACGTAAGTATCATATGCTCGATTACGTATTCTGTAGCTGAAGGCAATTTAGCAAGCAATACTTTCTTCCTTCTTTTGACACACCGTGTTCATCCAACCCGGGCATGGTCTAACATCAACGTCGTGCGTGAGATGGTGGGTTTGTTTGTCGCACGAGCATTGGGAAGAGATGTCTAAAAAGCGGGGTACAATGTTCCTGGATTCCCCGATGCTCTTGCTTTATTCCTCCATTCGCTAGGCCTATCTACTTATTACGACTGAACGTACGTCTCCTGATTGTTGACAACGTGCTCCCCATGACATATCAGACGCTACACAAATCTACCTATGTGTCTCGCACCCCGCTCTGAACCAGTCAACTGAAGGCAATAGTGAAAGGATAATCCGCTCGACAGACTTGCGCTCAAGGACTGCTTGGAATTGTGCCTGATAATCTGCATAACACTTCTGGAGTCGGATGGGCGCTCATGTTACAGAAGCTATCGTAGTGCTATGCAATCATGAGGATATATCCTCCTCCACGCTTATCTGCTCCGCATCTGCTCTGAGTTAGCCAGCTCAATACCTGTACTTGCAGCGAAGCACTTGTACCTTTTGAGAATCATGTCTCTGACTTATCCTTGAAAAGGATGGTAGCGAGGCTACTACAATGATCGATACTACAACTACCATAACAAATGGGACTAGCCTTCTTGCTGGAACTCATGGAAACCCTATCATCTTTCATATTACTAGGGTGGAAATGGCAGTAATGGTGGTAACGGTGGCAATGGAGGCAATGGAGGTAACAGCAGCTGTAGGAAAGATGGTGACAACGAATGATAACTGGCAGTTATGGAATCCTCACAGCGGTGGAGGTAATGGGGGTAACAGAGGCAAGGGTCGAGGATCAAGAAACTCATGGGGCGGTAATGGAGGCAATGGTGGTGGAAGCAATCACGGATGGGGTGACAAAAAAGGTGGCAACGGAGAGAATGGAGGCAACGGCGGCAATGGCAGCAACGGTGGAAATAGCAAAGGAGGTGGTACTGGAGGTAATGGAGACAACAGTGGAAATGGTGGTAATGGTGAAGGAGGAAAGTACAGAGGGTCTGGAGGCAACGGGGGAAATGGTGGAAATGGTGGTAATGGTGGATCAGCCTAAAATTATGACCGACTCCGTAATCACTAAAAGTTGTATAATCCTTTCGTATCATGTTCATCTTTTACACCAAGTACAGACAACAGCCTCGTTTTTTCAAATTGTTGCGTGTCGGACCATACACATAACAAATACTCAATTAAAGTATGAGTTCCGAATTCCGATGTATGACCAACCACGAGTCTTCCGACGAAACTGATACGCATATGACAAGCACAATATGTTCAAAGACATTCCACTAAGCTACGCGGCTTAGTGGAATGTCTTTCAACACGCTATCAAAGACAGCAAGACGATCGAAGCAAAGTCAGTTCAGGCAGAAGCAAACTCAAGTCTAGCGTGAAGCACCAGCTTGGCTATTTCTTGCAAGCTCGTTTCTTTTCTCATTAACTCTCTCCTTGCTTTTTCCAAGGTGTTCCTTCCGTCCCTCGATTCTCTCTCGACTCCATGGGTCAGTCAAGATAAACACATCAATCGTGGTCGCTATTGCATGATATCCCTGCTGAAACCTTTCCCCTATCTGATGGGCAAAAGCAACTGTTGTGAGGGGCATTTTGCATTTCTTCTTCAGTTGCTGTGTGTCTTCAGTTGCGGCGGCGAGTTCTTCTGTGTTTACCTCGCCAATTTCCAGCGTAAGCGGGTACTGATGGCATCGACTCTTGGAATTCGGCTTCAAGGTCCTCGAACCCTTTACGACTCCCAGCCTGAGGAATGATTGCACAATTTTCGCTCGCAACGTCTAACCATGTATTCTCTTCTGCCGCGTATTTTGTCTACCTCAGATCACTTGAAATCACAAGGTTTCCTCAGTGTTCCATTCACAACGATTCCTTCTCAGTGACGAACCTGCGAAAGATGTGAACGATCTATGACCGTTCGACGCCTCTGTTTGCGACTGCGTGAGCCGTATCTCGTCGACCCAGCCGCTGATTTTGGGGGACTTATGGTCCATTCGTGGGAGCGGTTGGGCACACGACCACTGGTATTGTCTTTCCATGAGAATGAAACTTAATTGTGTAGATCACCAAGGGACACTATCGCAACGGATGCTGTCATGTTTCACGGAAACCCACTAATTCGATGAGCTATGTTGGCGAGCAAGCACTAGGCTCTATGTCAATTCAGATGAAATCAGCTCGTCACTGCCATTCATTTCGCATTGACGATTGAGTCAATCCTCAGTACCGATCTAAGGAAAGCTATCTAGTTCTTTCTCACGTCTCGAATTTACGGCACAGATTTGAGGCTTGCATCATGTTGGTCGCTCCATAGCAACCATGAGAGATGGGATATCGAAAACCCCGTGGGACGGGACTTTAGTTGTGATAGATTTATCCTCAGTCAAGGCACCGTCAGCATGCGTTTCAGCAGTTGGATGGACTCTTGTTGTATTAAGTACTCCTGTATTGCTGTGTGCATTGACGTATCCATCTGGCCATGGGCCAGGATGATATCAAAGAGGTATTGATCATGATCGATATTTGTGTTGAAACGAGGACCTGAATTTGTCAAGTGCCCGTCAGAGCCGCCCCAAAAGGAGGTCCGGAGTTTCGAGAGATGTTGAAACTTGATGAATATCGTTCTCCGAACCCTTACCAAACCGAGGCCTACCACACCCGAACAAAAACCTCTGTGGCCCATCAAACGTGTGATGGATGTGCGAATTCAGTAATGTCACAGACAAGCTCGAGCCCATAATTTTGTATGTCCTGTTCAACCTAGTCCGGGTCCGAAAGCAGTCATTTTAAGCCATACCCTGGATAGGTACAGCGTAAATCTCTAAATGCGTATCATTAACAATTCAACCCTTGCTTGGTCCGATTTTGTGGAAGGAACACGTTTTTACTGAATACATAATAAGATTGTATTCAGTTGCTTAAGACGGCTAAGTACTGTCGATCGTTTATTTAAAGGATCAATGCCGCTGATGTGTTCATGTTACTCTGTTGTTGTCTAACGACGCTCGTTCTAGCTGGTCACATCGATGAGGAATCACCGACAGACCTAATGAGAAAATTAACTACATAATAAGTTACCCCAACATCAATAATGGTCCACGTGATACAGTGGCCTACAGGTCCTTCCACAGTTCTCGACTGGACCGACAGACACCGACTCTGTTACCCGCGAATTACTAAATGTCTGGACGGAGCGGCATAGCCTTGAGCATTTGAGAAAAAAAAAGTGGGGAAGAAACCGAGTGAATGGATGACATACTCGGCACAGAGCGCAACCCCAAAAAATGGGCTTCTGAAAATTATTATAAAGGCTCGGCTAATCAAATAGATTTCTCGTGAACTTGTCCCCTGTTCCCTCATGTCTGACGTTCGCCCGCGCAAGGCATCTCCACCAGCAAAGGTCGACGTCAAGGTCGACGAGACTCCTGCAGACCTCAACATCCCCGACAACTATGTAGCTCACACGCTTACAACCCAAAAGCCGCTCCCGCCATTCAAGTGGTCAAACTGGAGGAACGAAATCAACTGGCTGAGCTTTACCATCCTGACTGTTACTCCAGTCATTGGAATAATTGGTGCATACTATGTCAAGCTGCGCTGGCAGACCTTCCTATTTTCCGTCTTCTACTACTACGTCACCGGGCTTGGTACGTTTCACTAGGACATGAACCAAGTTTCGTGCTGACGGCAAAACAGGCATTACTGCGGGTTACCACCGTCTATGGGCACACCGATCATACAATGCGTCGAAGCCTTTGGAATACTTTTTGGCCACTGTGGGTGCGGGTGCCGTAGAGGGTTCTATCAAGTGGTGGTCGCGGGGCCACCGGGCTCACCACCGCTACACTGACACCGACCTTGATCCCTACAACGCGCACAAGGGCTTCCTCTGGAGTCATATGGGCTGGATGCTTGTCAAGCCTCGCCGTAAACCTGGAGTTGCGGATGTAAGCGACCTGAGTAAGAACGCTGTCGTCAGGTGGCAACACAGAAATTACCTTAACCTCATCCTGCTCATGGGCTTTGTGGTTCCAACTGCGATTCCATGGCTGTTGTGGGGCGACGCAAAGGGTGGATATGTTTACGCTGCCGTTCTCCGCTTATGCTTTGTTCATCACGTGCGTTTTCCCTCGGATTTAGTCCTTTTCCTGGACTAATGAGAGATATAGTCCACTTTCTGCGTCAACTCCCTTGCGCATTGGCTTGGCGACACTCCTTTCGATGACAAGCACACGCCTCGTGATCACCTCGTTACTGCTCTTGTTACCATTGGGGAAGGCTACCACAACTTCCACCACCAGTTCCCAATGGACTACCGCAATGCCATCAAGTGGTACCAGTACGACCCTACCAAGTGGTTCATCTGGGCAATGGAAAAACTTGGCCTCGCTAGCCATCTCAAAGTCTTCCCTGATAACGAAGTGCGCAAGGGTCAGCTCACCATGCAGCTCAAAAAACTTCGCGAGACGCAGGAGGAACTCAGGTGGCCGAGTAATAGCGACGATCTTCCCGTTATCTCGTGGGAGTCTTGTATGTCCTCGAGCAATGCTCTTCCTACCTAGCAACTGAACTCCACTTAGTCCAAGAACAATCGCTGAAGCGACCTCTTATCCTTATCTCCGGATTCATTCACGATGTGTCGAATTTCATCGAGGAACACCCTGGCGGTGCACACCTGCTGATTAAGATGATTGGCAAGGACGCAACAACCGCGTTTTTCGGGGGCGTCTATGATCACTCGAATGCTGCACACAATGTATGTTCCTCTTATCCTATCTATCTTTTCCCACTTACCGACTATGTCACTCCATAGCTTCTTGCGATGAAGCGCGTTGGTGTCCTGCATGGCGGACACCCCCATGGCTTGGTAGACAAAGCGATCCCACCGAGCCAGCGCCTGAAGATTGCGCGATACAACGAGCTTAGCTCACCGTATGGCAGTAGCACGGCCTACTCAGACGGTGAGAGCCTGGCGTATTAGGCTTATTTCCCGAGTCGCTTCTTCGTGTATTCGGATTGTTCCTTTGCTGTCTGTCCCCTCGCATTGTTCTCTTCCTGTTCCCATCCAAACATAATAACATTTACATACATCGTCGATTGGCGGCAACGTTCATGAATATAGTTTCTAAGACTGTTGCTGACTTTTTTCGACATACATACTGGCATTTGTTCAATTTTTTCTTCCTTTACCTTTTACACGTGACGTGACATTTGAGGTCAAGACACGGGCTCGACGCGGGATTGAGCAGTGGAATTATGGTTACGACGGGTAGCCTCAGGTGATAAATGTAACTAGCAATGACAACATGATTGAAATGATGAATTGAACCAGAGTTCAGAACCGTATCTGCAGTCTCAAGCGAAGGCATGTGCCGGGCTCCTCTACAAATGATTTCAATATTACCTGACAGCCCCGCACCCAGTATCCCGCCAATCAAAGTATGTACTAAGTAAGCTGAACGACGCGTATCTACGTCGCCTAGACCTCAAGTCTTTGATCCTGGACACTCGAGAATGGAGGCATTGTGGGGAAGGAGAAATAGGACTGACACGTTGAAACGCCACTAATTAATCACGTAGACGCGACGCGTTCACACGTGACCAGACGCGCTCTTGTTATTTGTTCGTGCTTTGTTTTGTCATTCGAGGAATGGATGATCAGTGCCGCTTGTTTTATCTCATACCAAAACTAAGTCTCTGTTTGATACCCCGTTCAGCTCTGCACCTCTCTGATTAGCAACTCTGAGACTCTTGAGCAGGCTATGTCAAATATACCAGTTTAGTTTTTTTTTAAATGATTTTATGGCCGCGCTCGTACTTACTTATTTGCTAGGTACGCCGCATGACCCGTATCGCGCGGGGAACTACAAAAGACAATGAAAATACCAATGCTAGATTAACGCGAGCTTCGGTGCGTGTCAAGGCCGGAGCCAATGACGCACCGACTGCTCGTCAGGCCACCGTCGCTCCGTTGGCTGGCAAGGCCAAAGCGGGCGATGAGAAGCCTGTTGGAAAGAGGAAACGTGAGGTGCTTGTGGAAGTTACGGGTATATCAAACAACAATAGAAAAGCCAAAGACGAAGGAAAGGGGAAAGGGAAAGAAGCGGTCGGAGAGGAGATGCCAGCGAAGGTGAAGCCTTTTGGGAAAATTGGGACCCGCCCGAATCCTGCAGTGGCGGCGCATAGGTTGTTGAAAAGCACGAGTGCCGACACGAGTGCTGGCCAAGGCACTAGCGATTCGACATCTGCTGCTCAAGTCGCGCGCCAGGCTGTGTTTGCTCGTAAGACCTCCTTGAGAGCTATAGACGAGGTAGAGAACGACAGAGCTGTAAAGAGACGTCATACAGAGGAGTCAACGCGGAGAATTGAGGATGATTCTCAGGCTGAGGCAGATAGAATTGCTGCCGAGCTCGTCGACCTCGACCAGGAAGTTGAGGTTGAGGTCGATGCAACAAAAGAAAAGAAGCAGGAGTGGGACGATCTCGACGCTGGCGACTGGGATGACCCAATGATGATCAGCGAATATGTTGCAGAAGTCTGTATTTATCTCAAGGAGGTCGAGGTACGTGTTGTTCTGGCATAAGCCACGCACTCTGACGCGTACTTTGGTAGATACAAACGCGTCCGAACCCAACCTATATGGCAAGTCAACCTGAAATTGACTGGGGGAAACGCGGTATCCTAGTGGATTGGGTGCTACAAGTACACGCGCGTTTCAACCTCCTTCAAGAGACCCTCTTCCTTTTCACCAATATCCTCGATCGCTTCCTCTCCCTGCGTCCCATCTCACTCTCCAAACTACAGCTCGTCGGAATCACCGCATTCTTCATCGCAGCCAAATTCGAGGAAACCTATGCGCCTTCCGTCGCAGAAATCGCGCACCTTGCAGAGAAGCAATACACCGTGGCAGAAATTCTAAAAGCCGAGCGATACATCCTAAAGACGCTCGACTGGGACTTGCGCTACCCTGGTCCTATGGGTTGGCTTCGCCGCGGTAGTAAAGCGGATGACTGTGATGTCCAGGCACGGACTGTGGGCAAGTATTTGATCGAGATCGGGTGCTTGGAGTGGCGCCTTGTCGGCACGCTCCCATCGCTGCTAGCGGCGGCGGCGATGTGGCTCGGAAGGTTAGTGCTGGGTCGTGAAGAATGGGTAAGTTGACGTCTTGCTGGAGATTGAGTCACTGACGTATGCAATGTTAGACTCCAAACATGGAACACTATTCTACATATTCTGAAGAGGAGCTCTTACCTACGGCTAACATTATGATCAATTATATTTTGAAGCCCATCCAGCACGAGTCTTTGTTCAAGAAATATGCTCACAGGCGTTATTTGAAGGTGCGTCTGCTTCCCACCGGTGATTTCGGCCTTTGACTGACGCTATTTTCCCAATGTAGTGCAGCGCCTTCATGCGCCACTGGGCGTTGGAACGCTGGCCGGAAAACGCAGTCGTAGACTTGAAGCACGATCTCCCTGGCCTGAAGGCAGAAGCCGTGCATGAACGCCGGAAACGCGAGGCTGAGGCGGTGACTAAGCCTTGATTTTTTTTCCCCTTGATATCCTTGGACGCAGTAGACATAAGGAATTTTTGGTGGGTTTGACATCCGGGTGTGCCCATCGCCGTTGGGTATGAAATTCATATGAACCGCGGCATTGGACTGTAGCATTTTATCCATTCAGTTCATTCAAGCAAGCAATGTACAATTTAGTTGCATATTTAACTTTAATGATCACTTATTGCCCATACGTTCGAGTGTGGGATGTAGTCGTACTCAATAATTTAAATTATGTTGGAAGGCGCAGGAGCGCCTGCTAGACTGGAAGGTTTTACAACTGGTTCCTGGTCAAAGAAACCTGTCATCTGTTTTCTTGGACAGCTTTTGACCACTTTCCTTTGTTTTATGACTTTCTCCGTTAGAAATCTGTGTCGGAAATGGCGTAACGTGTCTCTTTTTCAGTGTTTCCCAAGGAATCACTAGTACTATTGGTGTTGGCAGTGGACTTGGTTGTCCTGCCAGAGACTGTGCCAATCATGCTAGTGAAGCGAGCGGACTCTGTATTGCTCTCTTGTTGTGTTTACGAACACACAAGTATGTCCTAGCTCCGAGGGTGGCTCATGGTAGGATGTGGCGATGCCGCAAGCCGAAGTAGCGAGATTAGATCCGTTGTGATAAGAATTTTACGGAGATACAATCATCCTGAAAGGATCCTCTCAACCATGGCTTCTGCACTCGAAGCGTACCAAACGGACCTCATCGAGAATGCAATGTCCGTTAATGCGCTCAAGTTTGGCTCGTTTACTCTGAAGTCTGGCCGGTATGCTCTCGTCCTGCTCTGCGCACATTGATATCACTAAATAGTTATGACCATGCGGTAGTATTTCACCCTACTTCTTCAACGCGGGTCTTCTATCTACGGGCCCAATACTTGCTGCTCTTTCCACTGCCTACGCTAATACCATAATCAAAGCCCTTGCTGCTTCTGAACTACCAGAGTTTGACGTTCTCTTCGGCCCTGCATACAAGGGTATACCCTTTGCCTCATCCACCGCTCTCGTTCTTTATACCAAACACAACATCGAAGTCGGTTTTTCATACGATCGCAAAGAAGCCAAGGACCACGGTGAGGGAGGTATGATTGTTGGTGTCCCCGTTGAAGGAAAACGTGTTGTTATCCTCGACGATGTTATGACGAGCGGCAAGGCTGTGCGTGGGGCAATCGATATGGTCCGTAGGGCAGGCGGAAATGTGGTTGGAGTAGTGCAGGCGCTGGATCGCGAAGAGGTGGGTCAGGATGGTGTTAGCAGCACAGTCCACGAAGTAGAAGAACTAGTGGGTAAAGGACGCGTCAAAGCGATTTTGAAAATGCGCGATCTGCTTGTGTGGCTAGAGAAGAATGGTAAACAGAAGGAGTTAGAGAGTATGCGTGATTATTGGGATCAGTATGGCCTCAAGTAGGGTATGCTCAGGAATACGAGACCGTTATACTAAGTCCTAGTTCTGACTGATTGCTCCAGCCTCAAATTCTGCTGGAAGAAAAGTATCCCTTCGACCAATTCCTATGTCTCCACACTAGTCTTTTAAGTTGGAATCAGGCGGCGTCTATTTGTCGAGGGCTCATCTCACCATTACTATCAATGCACGTGCAAGACTAGCAATTGTGAAAATGCCTCGGGCTGAAGTGTGTCTAAGAGATCACATGAACATATCTTTGGGTACTTGCCTCTGGTATACTTGCCGTTGTTGAATCGAGATCGTTTTACGACATTCAATAAACCACGGATATCAACAGCAAATATTACATGGTGCACATCAATCATGCACTTTGATTTTAATACCTTGAGGCTGAGAAAGACCCACGAGTCATTATACTAATTCTGTAGGGACACTCGTGCCTTCAATAGACACCATGAGCTGCCAGGGGTGCCGCTGGAGATACTTCTCCATCTTCAAGCTGTTCAGATGGGGCTAAAGGTTGCACCACCTCAGTGTCCCCTTGATGCAGCCACTCCATTTCTATCTCCACATCAATAATGGCACTCCCGAGACCAAGAGGGAAGTCGAGTTCTTTGCGCTTTAAACGAAATTTCGTCAGTCCTTCTGCTGATGTGGGGGTCATATGGAAAGTGGGGATAAGCCAAAACCAGCCCATGAAGACTTCGCCCATGTAAAGCTTGATGCGAACCTCGCGTCCAGCATCGAGCACTATACCACGCTCCTTTGCACTTGACGTGTTATCGTATAACGACGCAGCTTCTGAGGCTGGTCCTTCGACGTCGTCCGGCTCGTCTTCCGTTTTGAGCTCGTCTCGGAATGTGTTCCAGGTTTGTATATCAAGCGAAGACAATGTGAACACGTTTATCTTGTCATCCTAAGAAAATAAAGCGTCAGTATGATCACAACCTGCGGAGTTGCGATGTTACCTTGCCCTCACCTTTCTCTCGCGCGATCGCAGAGTCGCCTGCCGCAGCCATCCGAGCAAAGGTCCTCACCATCTTGCCCTTATCCCACCTTCCATCCTTAAATAGGTCTCTTATATCCTCCTCAACAAACAGTTCTGAATCAGGACGTCGTAACCCCATACCCCCGTTTTCGTCACGTGTTCTCCGTTCCCATTTCTCAAGCAATTCGATGAATTCGTCATCATATCGCGCCAGGGACGCCCACACATGGGCTTTCTTATGCGCGGGAGCGTTCTTTGGACCTTTTGTACGTTCTAGTACAATGCTTGCCGCACGTGCGAGGCTGGCTTTCGCAGTCGACGTCGGCCGCATACGCAATTTGATCTGTATAAGCCTTACTTTGGGACTAGGAACAGGTGGCACTGCCCACAAGTGTGCTGGAGCGGTGTGGGAGAGGAGAAGTGCCCAGTAGTATAACCAACGTCTTTGGCTTGGTATACTCACGCCTTGTTTTGCTTTCTTACCCGGTGAAGAGGGACGCTTCATTCGACGAGAGGTGTGAAGATCTAGCACTGCATTAAGTGTATCTGTGTGATGCGTTTCAGAGTATGAGGGAGTGGCAGAAGTATTCTTGACATTGAGATTTGAATTGAGGTCAGGTTCAACATCATCATCGTCAGGAACAACGGACATGACTTCTTCTGCACGTAGTTTAGCCCATTCTTCGGCGCTATAGCTGCGCTGGAGTTTCGGTGGAGAAGGGCTGTCAAGAGAAAGGAGATATGTGCAGGCCATTGTACCTGATCTTCCTTTTCCAGCTGCGCGTAGTTTGAGTAGGAAGGATTATACCGGGAACTTGTATACATGCCTTTGCAGTGGAGGACTGCTATTCGCTCAGGACTGCCGTGAAGCCACGCTCCCATTTCACGTGCTACAAGAGGCATGAATGCCAATGGAGGTGCACTCATTTAGAAGTTAGTATCAAATAAGGCACTCCAAGGACAGTATAGTAGTCATACTTACTGATGATCAGGGAATGGGAATCGGCTGACTCGTCCACCAAATATACTTTTGTCATAGGAGTTCTCCAAAATTGGGCAGAAGTTGAAGACCCGAAAATTCTTGCCATGACGGTGCTCCAGAAATTTCCTGGCGTCCTCACGACGATTGCGGTACCATCCTTCCACTCCTTCTGCGGGATAGCCCATAATGATCACTTGGTCGGTAAGATACACCAAATCTGTCATCGTGAGAGTCGATTGTGAAGTCTATTCAAACGACAATACATACCCAACTCTAAGTTGAGTGTTTCATCCTTGAAGCGAGCTTTGTCTCCAGAGACTAAACGACGTACGTAGTCTGTTAAGCCTCTCATTGTAACAGGAGGTAAGTTATTATTGGGTCATGTGATCATTTAGCTCCGACATTGCTCCGTTGAATCCGACTTGTTCGATGTCGTGTTTGACAAATCGGCGGTTAGATTGCGTTTCCTGGCTGACGACGTGCCAGTCATTGTCGTTCCTCTACAATCATGCTGCCCAGATTTCGCTACTCGCCTCCCCGTATTTTTAGGGCGCTAAAGTCTCGTCAGCGGCCTATCCTTGGTTTTGCCATCGCTGCTGTTGGCACCCTTTTCTACGCCCGACGCGTGATTCATGCTGACTCTTCCGAAGACGATCCTGGTCTTATAATCTATACACTCCTTTCTCAGCCTGGTAGGCTTATTGCGACACCTACCAGCATATCTCGGTCCTCGGACCCCGATGTAGGACAAGAAAAAGCTGACGAACAGACCATGGTCAAGATGGGACTAGGAGCACTCGCAGGTTACGGCACTATTGAAGGGAACTCCGGAATTAGCCGTTTCGACTCTACTTCCGTGCCAAGGTTAGAACTAATCAAGTAATGAAATCTTTCCCATACTTAATTTGTCAATCTCTCAGTTCAACCCCCCGTCTCGATGCCACTCTCCTTTCGTCCAACAAAATGTCGACCAACTCATCCTGGACTCTTTTTACCCTGCATGAAGGTTTTCTCAACTCAGGTTGGTTCAACATGGAGGTGCTGTCACGAAATCTGCATGCAGCGGTCCTTGGGAATCTCATTGGCCTACTCTCTAAGTATGAACATAGTTCTGAGCACAGCGAAGTCGGATCAATGATGGCGTACGATGAGGAAGTGGAAGAGGACGGGTTTGAGAACGCCGTCCGTCAAACACTAAGACAAACCTTCCTTGACGTGGATGATTACATGGTACACCGTCCCGTTCAATCACTAGCATCTCCAGAGCCACTTTCAAAGCCATCTGTCATTGCTTCTATGGGTGCCGCTATTCCCGGTTCTTCAGCCCTTGTGGCTTTCTATGACCATGAGCCTCGCAAACTGCGGGTTGCCAACACCGGTAGCACACGAGCTGTCCTCGGGAGGAAATCAGGACACAAGTATGCCGGCCACCAAATGTATACGGCGCACGTCCTCTCGGAAGACCATACTTCTAACGCGGCTCCTGGACTGTCTCGCGCCTTCGGGCTTGGACCTTATAAGTGGAGCCTTGACATTCAACGGCAACTGCACAAAGACTTCATGGGTGACCCGCCTCTGGAATCTTCATTAGAAAGTCCAATCACCGCTGAACCATCGATCGCCACGGTTGACGTTAAACCGGGCGACTTCTTGGTAATGGGAACGAGCGGACTCTGGAACAGCCTCACAAATGAGGAAGTCGTTGGATTGGTTGGCTTGTGGCTCAACAAAGATATGATCTCAGCTGGAAATGACGCTCCTCCGAGTCAATATCAGGATGTAATTATGCCCTCGGACCTTCCAGCATCGGTTGGTCCGGATAATACCACAATGTACCAACGATGGGGTGTCAAGAAGCGCTTTATTTGTGTAGATAACAACGTTGCACAGCACTTGACGCGAAATGCCCTTGGCGGTGCCGATATCTCATGGACGGCGACATTGCTAGCCCATATACCCCCACGGTCCTCGAAACTGAGGTAAGGATGGATATCTATTACGCAACTGGTTGTTACTGAATGTACCATCTCAGGGATGATGTTACTGTAACTGTGGTTCTTTTTGATGGCAACTCATAGACGATATCCTCGCAGTTTTGTCATTCAGACATGATCGTTCGCAGAGCTTAAGATTATACAAGGACTTCACAATCAATGAAATGGGTATACAAAACATTTTTGTTAGCAACCGCGGAAATGAAAGCGGTCGACATCTGTTACATGTAGGCTACGCCACCAGAATTGTGCTCGCTTACGTCGACTTCCAAAAGTTCAACTTCTGGTCGCTCTACATACCTTTTGACCCAGAGGAACGTACAGCCGGGTATGAATGACACTAGACTCTATGCATCCCCTACGAAATTCTCCGCGCGGTGTCAGATATTTTCGGTTATACCCATTGTACGTCTTCAAAACTTGTTTTTTAGACACCTTTGTCGTCACTATCATCGACTTCTACGTCCTGAGCTTGCTTTGTTCCACAACATATTGATACGTATTCGACCCAATTTCTATCCCAATTTGGCATGTATTTTTGTATCGTCCTCGGCTTTCCACATGGATTGGTTCAGAGTGATGAACATGGCACAAGCCTAAACCTGCGCCAGACGATTCAAGATGACAGTAAGAACGACAGGTCTCCTAGGATTCGAGCTGGATCTAGGCTTACTTTCCCGCTCTATCAGCGAGGAGCTCTGATTCAGTCTAGAGCTAGCGTTTTGCAAGTTTCTCTGAGATGCATTGCTTGCGAAATGATGGAAAGGCATTTTAAGTGTACAAGACCCACAAAAGGCGGGTACTTCTTGAATAAGATGCGAACGAGTATAATACACTTTAGTGAGTGGACTTCGCGCGCTTACACTACGCCTCTATGGGTCAGTTTCTATGTGCCTTTAATCCCAAGGAAAGGCCGACAAGCGACAAATACACAAAAGTAGATTACGTACTCTGCCGTTAAGGATGATTTCTATTTTGAACCACAAGATATCATCGTACGTATCAAACTCTCCCTCAAAATCCGATCAAAATAGTGCACGTTCACTTCTAATGTTGCTTATCTGGTGCTTGATTGCATTCAATATCATGTTGAAACTCGCCTGAGACACATAGTACCATAATCTGCGTCCTCAATCCATTTCGACCAGAAGCAAACATAAACAAAGTAATATGAATACAATAACCACGTGCTGTGCCGTGCCTAACTAAAGTTAGGCGCCGGCTTGATACTTACACATGTCTTTGGACCCAGGTAAGTTATACTTCGGAGATACCCTAGTTAACGTTTCAAAGTTATCGCCGGATGAGGCAAGCTGTTTTAGCCGTAGATGCATCGACTCATGAGCCTAGTTCTCCACTGGACAAAGCCTCAAACTGGATCTGCTTGATTCATGAGTTAGAGGGTACATACTTTCTAGCCAAGCTATCGATGATCCTTCTCACCGATGTCATACCAATACGATAGCTTATGACCATCTTGGGTTTCACATCTAAATCTGCTGATACTTTGATGGTTACGAATCGCATGTACTATTGATATATGCCACCTGCCGCCCGTTTTTACTCCGCATTGGCCTCTCAAGCCAGGGTCTCTCTGCTTTCTCTCTCGGTGGCACATCTTAGGGTCTTCGGGCCACTGGGAACTAGGAACAGACGTACACATTTAGAGATGCTACCCTTGAGCCTCAGAGTCACTTGGTTTTTGTTATCTCTGACTGGTGAGGATGTTTTTGACTATCTGCTTCTTGCCTCTCATGCGCTTCGCCCAACACAGGTACAATAAACTGCTGGGGTGTGTTTATCTCTTTCTGTCGGGCTGTCGGGCAGTATTGGCCATTACATTATTGCTTTGGTTGTACCCTGACACATGGGGTTTTTTGGATGGGTGAGTGCCCCATCTTTATCTGAGAACTATCCCTTATTTCTATGCTAGGCATGATTTCTGGAATGGATTCTTTGGGAATGTCTCATGGTTTATGTATAGGTACTTCTCGATTTTACCCTTGATCAAAATAGGGCGGCTGAAATCGTTCACCCTATGACCTTCGTCAGCCCAGCGCATTATAATGAATCTTGGTGTTTATATCATGACTGGAATAACAGCCACCTTCGTTGTGGCTACTACTCTTGCCTCTTATAAACCCAAGATGTGGAAGGAGGGGCAAAAAGGGTGCGAGGCGATATCAAACACTGCCCAATGTCATCTCACGAATGAAGCAGTATCCTGGTTTGGTCTCCTCTGTATATTCTTTTCGCCTATCTTTTTCCCGGTGTGTGCTCGGGAGTGCAATTGGGTATCATGGGTCGCTTTGATGGACAGGGTAGGAGCGAAAGCCTCTTTTGTGATTACAGTGATCCAACCTGGTGGGTGTTAGGGTTGTTCTCTCGTTATGAGTTTGGCTTTTGAGTCATTTTTACTCAATTTAGGATCCGATTCTTCGCATACGCTGGTACACCATGGTTACTCACCATTCCTTGTCTCTATTTTTCCATCACCACTTTGTTACGGATCCACAGAACCAACGAACACCTCGAGCGTTCTCGCGATCCTGATGTAGACATCGAAAACTTGACTGCACTGCCACGGCGACCACAGCACGTACGCATGACCCGTGTATCCTCTGTGTCTTCCCGGCCTTCCGACCGTCAAACCTCGAGTTCTACCTTGACCGCGAGTCGAGGATTACACGGGCATCCCGCGATGACGTTTAACACCTCGACTTCTTCCATTTCCGTAGAATCTGGTTCTCGCAATTCTTCTTTTTTTCCCACTTTTGCTAGTATGTCTCGTATAGACCAGGTGCCCAGTCGCCCTGAGAGGGTCTCGATCTCATCAACGATATTGACGGATTCGAGAGAAGTTTGGAGGGAAATTCTAGGGACCTCAAATCTTTCTACCTTGGACATCGACGAGGCGGAGCAGGTAAATCGAAATGGTGTTGGTAGGAAGGTGGAGGGAAAGGGGACAGATCACGTTGAAGATGATTGTTCAAGCGTATTGCCGCCACCAGCTCGACGTTCCAGTAGATATCTTTCTGCCACCTCCACATTGCCTTTGACTGACATATTAATCCTAGCCCTCACGCAAAATCCCCGGAAAATACTTCCCGTACTCCCTCCGGATATCTATAGGCTAATATACTTCCAAATGTACGGTCTACTATGCCAAGGTATCTTGATGTGTATGACTGATTATGCGATGCAGTGCGTTTGCCGGTATACAGGCCTTATGTTCAATATCGTCTGTCGTTGACGTTGCACGAGGTGGTGCTCCTGCACCGTTCGGCACTCAACATGTTGCTCTTCTCATGTGGGCTTGGGCACCAGCCATCTTTTTCGGTAAGAATAGCTGCTATGAGTGGAGCATCTGATCATGTCTTTCACGCAGTTCATTGGCGGGATATCCTGAAACGATATTCACAACGGCATTCAAGGCCCATCATTAATCAACAACTTACAATGTAATTTTAGTATATCCATCTAGTATGCGTGCCACTTTGTCGGAAAGTTCGGTTTGATTTGTCGGAACGGACTTAGACTGCAAGAGATGTGAAGCGGCTCTGTGTCTCTACTGTGCGTCCCGTGAATCTGGTGTCCTTGTACTTCAGAATGGATGATAATATGTCCCACCCTGAGTACTCGTACTTCAGAAAGAAGACGGGGGCAACAGGGTGAAATAGCGGTGTATTCTGTGGCAATATCAACAAGTTCTGCTGAGCTTGTATGTGTATCTTTAATCGTAGCCGACTACTCGGTGTCAATTCTAATGTCCATCTGGATCATAGTCCGTGGTCCGGGCCAGATATCTTATGATGAATCTGGACACTCGGTGTAGTTGCGCTGGTGACACCATTCATGAACTCTGTGCACAGTGTTGGAATGTCAAGCTGACGTGTCCCCGTGACATCAGGACCTTTCGCCATCCCTCGTATTATCTCATGGGCACAACGTTATACGAAGATATGTTTCATATTCACGCTGTATGTTCCGATAAATTCATGCTACTTTACAAATGACCATTTGATTTACCTGTTTCTTTGTTGCTCTCTTCGAGAGCCCAATACAATATCAGCACGTTCCGTATGTTCCGTACCACTAAAATTAACTTGAATACTTATCAGAACTTGATCTTTACTCAGATATTGCTCCCGCATCCACATACCAACACTGACTTAACTTTAAAAGGCTCATTATACTACACACTTGGCTCCCAGTGTTCTTTTTCTTTTGGTATAGTATTTGGGATGGTTCTACGAGCGACGCCAAAGTCGTCTCCTTATGACCCGCGGTTGTCACAGGTAATGATAACTCCATGGATGAAAGTCTGTTAATGGTCTACCACCGAGGAAATGCCTTACGCATTTAGTGTGAGACTCAGGGGTACCCCAACCGGTCGCTCATTCTCACCTTCATCTTTACTACCCTACTCCTGCTTCATCCTCCATCAAGGCATGACAGGGCCCTATTGATGTGAATTTGAGAGCTTACTAGTTACTTTGTTTAGGATTAAACCAACATCGACTCCTATTCACCAGTTGCATAGGCATTGTTGGAGCGGATCGCGCGACGCGTAGGAAGCACGTGCGGGACGCGTGCCTTAATGAGAGGGATCAGTTCATTGAGGCTGAGGCTTTTCCCAACTCCTCGCCCGTCGTATTGAGCACTTTTCCTTTCTCATAGGTAGGTAAGAGCAGTCCTCTTCCTTGTATTAGGATCACGGATAGTAATAAGGGCACTGCCGTCTTTTAAGTTTTGCACGTTGCTTTCAGTTACTGTGTACACAGGCTTCTCAAATATATGGACTTGTAGATATGTTGTGAAGCCTTCTGCAAACTTAACACATTGTTGGCTATTCCCAATGATACACTGACTTGTTGATTTATTTGCTCTTTCCATGTACCAGGGTGGCTCCCAGGCTAAGATGATACTGTACAAAACATCAAGAGATTTAGAAATCGCGCATATCGTCTGTAGAAGTTGACTCTGAACTGTCTGTAGAGACTGCCGCGATGAAAAGAAGGAACAAGAAAAGAAAAAAAGTAGCCAGACAATTCATCTCCATTATGACTGATGCACGACGCCCGTGAAACCGGACGAAGGATCAAAAGGGAAAAAAAAAAATTATTGCGTCTACGTAAAAAAATTACACGTCCATCTTATCCTCTTTCTCCCATCCAGGGTTCTTCTGTAGAATGACAAAGCCTTCCAGAACATGCGCAAAGGGGATATACTCCTCCGTCGCAAGCTCTGACCGTTCTGTCGTACCTACGCGCACAGGCGTCTGATGCGTTTGGAACCCTGAAATAGTTCTGGGTTTTCCAGCCTGGCCAACGACGTCGACCGCCTAGTATTTATCACTTAGCATGAATTTTTTTTTCTGATGAGAAGTAGACAATACACACCTGACCGACTCGCACTGTGACAGGGAAGCTGTTGAGCTCCTCATCGAGAGTAATGAGGAACCGGGGGAACATCGCAGTGACAAGGAAATACAGCATCCAGTGGTATTTATCCAAAACAACTAGAGATCTCAAGTCAGCACGATGCAATACTTACACACGTGTCGGCAGACGTACAGCCTTTGGCGTCTGTAAACGCCGTTATGGTCGCCAGCAGACCAGCTACAGCAGGTCGGCTCATGATACTGCGATCACAGAAGAAGGGGTTGAGGCCAATAGTGCCTTTACCCATATGTACTAGGCCCTGCGCAATCCGCACCATGAACAAGCAGTCGGGCTCCTTGTAGTAGTACCCCGCGAGCTGGCGGAGCATCTGGGCGAGACGTGCGTTGTTGGTACCTGCACCGACGAGCCCCATGGCGAAGATGGCATTCACCGCAACTGCGAGGTCGTTATCATGGCTGTACTTTGATAGGGTGTCGAGGATGGGAAGTTGAGGGTTTGAGGTACTGACGAGACCGATGGCGAGGGGTACGCATTTCCGGATGATGGGTTCTCCATAGTGCATCTACGCCAATATCGAGTCAACGTCGGATGAAGGGGTCGAGAAGTAGATGAAACGTACGAGATGGTTGAACTGTCTCAGCGACATTTCAGCACCAATATCTTCGCCCATAGCGATCAGCGCAACAGCGAGGACGGCAAACGATTGGAAAGTATCGTCGCGCTTTTCTTTCGGCTGCTCTTTATCTTTCTCGTCCTTTTTCTCGTCCTTTTTTTCTTCATCCTTCTTCTTGTCCTTACTAGAAACTATATGCTCGTCGCAGTGATGAAGCATCGCCTGAACCTTGAGCACGTTTCCAGTTCCAGCAAAGGCGCAGGCCTCGACTATAATTTGTGCTGTTTTGGAAATGGGGTGTTCGATCACCTTCAACGTTTCAATCGTGGCATCCGACGCATCCTGAAGGCCTGTTCAAAACACATCAATCAAGAAACCTTTCCATGTGGGACCTTGACATACCAAGATACAACAGCCCCAGACCAAGCACCATGAATCGCGCCCACTTCTCATCCAATGACTTATCCTCCCGATCCGCTTTCTCCATGAGCGTCTGCAAAATCGTGCCCGTGACCTCTCCATTCTCACTCCCAACAAAAATGAAACCCAGCGCCAGCGCAGCCAAGCTCGCAATCTCCATCGACACTGAGTCGTCCGCCACATGCGGAAGGAGGAACGGAAGGAGGTCTTCGCGATGGGACCCGGCATACGCAAGGCCGAGACCCATGAGTGCGCTCGTTTTGAGGGGGACGGATTTGTTTTCGGTGAATTCGCCTAGGAGGGCGAGAGCTGCGTCTGCTTCAGTGCGTACACCAGAGTTGAGGATACCAGTGGCGAAAAGGGCACCAGCTTTGATGTGTTCTTCAGCTGAGTATGTGTATTTGTCGACATGGCTGAGACCAACATCTGTGTCCCAGAGTAAACTTAGGCCTAGGGATGCGGCGGCGCTCATCATGCCTGTGGCACGGTAGCGTAAGCAAAATAATTCTCCAAATAATGATGGACGTACCATGGTCCTTGTTCTTGTAAATCCAGCTGTTACCCTCGTCCGCTTCGACCATAAGCTTGTCATTGCCAAATCCGGCATTGACGAAAGCATTGACAAAAGTCCCGGCCAAGTTTCCACGTGCAGAGTCGACATTTGATGATGCCCCAGGTCCTGTCAAACATGTACAGATAGAGAATGAGTGAAAAGGCGATACATACTGGTGTTCTCTAGGTGAGATTTATAGACATCCTCCAAGCTCTTAGCCTCTAAAACGCCCAGCTCCTTTCCGAATTCTCGGAAATGTGTGCTGAGTCGGCTGTTGCTCAAGCATTCAAGGAGATCTTCCGGTATTTCTTCCTGGAAGTCGACATCTGCATCACCGTCAGCATCTTCTGATGGCGGGTGTAGCCATTCAAGGGGAATTTGAGCGCGTGCGAGGAGGAAAGCGAGTTGTCGTTTCATAAGACTTCATGAAGTATAAGACGAAAGACAGGAAGAGCAGATATAGTACGTACGGGTTACCGGGGGCGTTGAAGTCTTCGCGAATCAAATCGGGGTTACCGAGGCGAATGGCGAGTGCCAGAGCTTCGGGAAACTTCTGGTGTTGTACATAGATGGTGTGTGCTGTTTGAAGGAAAGATACATCGTCTGGAGGGGGAAGAAGGTTGACCATCCTGAAAACCCTTGAACAAAAGACTTGGATATCTACTTCGTCAACGCACCTGATCATATATTGGCAAACCCGACCGTAAGTATTCTCATCGACAAGCGGAACGATATCTTTTATAATCTCCAACTCTTCTAAAAGATCAACCGCGTCTGGTTCAGCATTGTGGCCAAGGAAGAAGATAGCACATTGTCTCGCAAGCGAACGAAGGTCCTCAACGGTTCCAGGAAGCTTGGGAATGTCAGTTTTGTCTTCCTGTCCTTCCTGTTCTCGCATTGTGTATTCGTCGCCGAGTTCTGCCGCGAGATGGCGCACATACTCGTGTCCCCATGTGCCTGGATCAGAGAGGGGTGAGTCTGTTGGTCGAAGCGAGGCGGAAAGGAGACGGTATTTGAGAGTCCCGCGGGGTTGGGTGTCAGAGTAGGTCATTGCCAGAACGGAAAGAATGTCGCCAAAAAGACTCTGAAGTACGGTGAGACGATGCTCATGTCTAGAGAAAGTTTAGGGAATACCTTGTCCTCTGATATTGGCCATGCTTCGTACAGAGCCTGGAGGTCGGGATAATGAGGGCGCAAGAACTTGAGAGGTTTGGGTACGGATGTCATTGACGATGTTGACGTCCTAATTAATGTGCGCAGCGTCTCCAAAGCGGGCCTGTATAGCTCTGTATTTGGTTCCTTGTGGCGCAAGAAGTCAATTGGAGAACCTGAATGAATAGTCGAGAGAACATACTTTGAGACGTTCAACCAGCATCTCGAGTTCACCTTTGAGCTGCTGGTCTTCCTCTGACTTGTATCATAGATATTCATTACAAAGTAACATAGCAAGACCCAAAGAGTGCTCACCAGCTCTTCGCCCTCCTTGCCGTCTTCCTTCGATTTGCCATCCTTGAGCAACTTGGATGACCCCTCTGCCTTGTCCTTCTCGCCGTCCTCTGGCTTCTCCTTCTTCTGTGGGTCCTCTGATTTGACGGAGATGGCAAACTCCTGGGCCTTCGTCATGGGCAGTAGCAGTGAAGAGAAGAGATCGACGAGATTTCAAAACGCAACGCGACGCGCGTTCGGGGTTCCCACGGTGCCAAATTGGGTATAGCCAAGCTTGGAAAGGCTCATAGAAACTCGGCTTGCAGGCTGTCTGTCTTGTCGCTGAGCTCTGTGCGCTGCTTTGGACGTTCTGGAGCAAGCGTGCTTGCAGAAGCGCCTGTGATTCCTTCAAATGGGCGAGGGAATCCAGATCACGATTCCTGGTGAGTATTTCAATTCTAATTAAGTCTTGTGGCCCCGTGCTCACCGCCAGCAGATTTTGACGAAGACGAATATGGCTCGACTTCGACGACTCCATTTGGGCGCTCGGCGACGTCTGCGTTCGGCTTCAGCTTTGGAGGCTCTGGTCAGGATTCGCCGATCCTAGTGACGCCTGTTGCAGACCGACATGAACGCTTCTTCACGTCCCATTCGCGGATGGATTCCGTGACGTCTGACGACTCGATGCATTCAGTAACGACGCGTATGAGCAAGCCGTTTCACTCCTCTTCTTCTTCCATTGCCACTAGTGCAAGTGCGTTCTCGAAGAAACCTTCCTTTGCGTCCATCCGGAACGCGTTCAAAAGTGGGAAGAACAACAATCATAATTACAGTGAAACTCCTCCTCTACCGCCTATTGAACAATATGGAGATCCGGTGCTCAAGCACCCGTTCAATCGTTCGACATCTTCCCTCAATCAGACTTCAAAACATGCAATCAGTGCTGCGAGTCCTCCATTCAGACCACCCACACCGAGCTCGAGAGCACAAAGAATTAAGCAGCATGGCAAGTCGCAGCACTCTCAGACAGGCTCATTCTTCTACACATCGGACGGAGGCAGCGATTACGGCCACGGATACCCTTCCTCACCACCACCTGTCCCTCGAATGCCAAATGCATTCGGTCACAACGTACGAAGTGAAACACCCCCTACCGATTACGAAGAAGACAAGATCGTTGTAGACCCAAAAACTCCGTCTGACTACGCCCTTCACGCTGTGTTCATGCGATTCGCTCGAATCGCAGACAGCAAAATTGAAAATTTTCTCCAGCAGAAATTTGTTTGTCTATTCTTTCGTAATATCTCGTTTTCTCATGCTCACGAACCGACAGCATCAAGAGCCAATACTCCTCGACCACCTCATAGGTCCAGGTATCGACCCCGAATTCGACGAAACCCTCAATTCCCTCGCCAAGATAGCACAGCGGCACACTAAACCTGTCTTGGACTCCATCATACGCTGGAGGCGCGGCCAACAAGAAGATGTGTCCGACTCGCCCCTGGCGATCCGTACGGCCCGCTACAACGATCTACCGGGCCTGCTGTCCGAGCGGAAATCTTTGATTGCCACTTACATCATGTGCAGAGCCCTTATTGCAATTATGCAATCTATCTCGAAGGATGCGCTTGGAGAGGCTATGGGGTATAGGCTTGAAGAGACGACGTTTGAACAGTTTAGGAAACCAGATTTGAAGCTTTTGATGCAGTCTGCAAACCATCGCACGAATTCTGAACTGTATGCTACGCTTCTCGGATATATTGCGAATGTCAGGTTGGTGCACAGTTGTGAATTTCAGGGTGTGTTCTCAGTGTCGACAGGTTTACGAGCGTCACGGATCGGTTTTTGGCGGAGCTGGGACATGGCCAAGTGCTTAAAGACCTTGATATGAGGTATGAAAAGTTAATTAGAGGTCTGAAGCACATTCAGATTAAGGTGCATGCTTGTTTTTTCCGCGCTTTGTTGATGATATCAATAATTAATGAATTAGGTATGGCCTCCCGAGTCTTTCGAAGAGGGTGCAGAATTTATGGAGACGTTGTCCAAATCATTTGGGAATGCCCACGGCTTGCGACTGAAAACAACCTTCGCTGAGACGTTAACTCATATTTTGCACCCTATCGGAAAGGCGCGTGATTTTTAATTGAACGCCTCTCTTTGCTTCTGCTAAACGTGTAATCGTGCAGACTGCTCAAGCTGAGACAAACAATCCTCAATGGGCAAAGGCGATTGAGATTATTTATCCAAAAGCTCGAGAGATGATGTCTAAACCACGTTATTGGCCAGTCGCATTCCCTTTGGCTATTACGAGCTTGTGTGTAGCCCCTCAGGCCTACTTCCTGAAGAATTGGGTGCCGTGCTTTGAGGCTGCATGCTCAAAACTCAAGGTTCATTTCCACGTTATATATCAAGACATCAGTCTGAATTTGGTGATAGGAAAAACCTTGGAGAACGGCAATCATGAACGGACTTATGCGGCTAATATGGACTTACTTGTATCGATGTCAGGAGTCTGCGTCTGCGACTACCACAAGACTTGATTCTTTGCTCAAGCACTTCTTCCCTACCAATCGTCTCACCATTTCCCCCAGCGAAGAAGGCTTTGAACCTTTCATATACATCGTACACTTTATCCTTTCTCGTCATTTCGACTTTGGGAAAGAGCTTTGTTGGGAACTTCTTCATGAGACGTCAATATCATCTCCACATCAGCAAAATGGCAATGCAGCGAATGCGTTCGAACGAATATCCATTGCCGTCCAAGCAATCCTTCTTTCCCTTCATGTTATAGAGAAGGAATCAGGAACCCCAACATGGCCAAGCAGCGCCGACTTTTCTATTGCTCCTCCGCGGAGTGACTATCCAACATCTTCGGAAGTCCTTCCCCTCTCAATGCTATCAAAACCGTGTCTTAAAGAGTTTCTCGACCGTTGTGGATTGACCCTCGCCGCCATCGGCATGCAGTGCTTCAAAAACGTCGGCTCTATGTCTCTTTTTGACGAACAATGGTCCACCTCGCGCTTCAACCTCGTTCCTTATGAAGAGGCTCACAATTTTATCAATTTTACTACTCGACAACACGAAAATGGGCTGATGGTGGTTTACCCCCATAGCTGCATCCCACAGATAAATATCCTCCAGGTCTGCTTTCAGTCTTGGCCCCGCCTTCTTCATCCGACTATCCCGCTGGACGAAGCGGTCGGCATGCTTTTCCGGGGCGTTATTCATGTGGACCCCATGCTCGCCGAAACGGCTTCCGAGGCACTAAAGCTGTTCATGGCTGACCCCGCGCGCGCTCTCACTGTCTTATCGAGCTTTACGAAGTTCTTGTTTAGCCCTTCTTGCATTGCGAAGGAAGGAACGCCTATGCGACTTCTTGTGTCATTTCCGAAGGTGTTGAAATTGTGGGTCGACTTCGTGGACAGTTGGATATGTGGACTTTTGTCGCAGAAGGTGGAGACACTGGCTGAGGAACAGCTGATAATGGACAGGTGTACGGAGATCGAGAATGCGGCGCTGTTTCTGCTTGCCCATGAGGATCGGAACATTCATGCTACGGGTGTGAAGGTGGTTCGGCTTATGGGTCGTTTAGCTGATCACCTCCGACCATCTGCGAGTCCTGGGCCAAATTTTGTCCTTGTAGACTATATACATGGGAAGGGTATTGAGAAGACGTATCTTTGGGGCTACGACGACCTGTTAGAGGGACCTGAGCTCCTCCGACTGGAGCAGTGGCGCGAATCAAAACGCATCGATCTGCCCATACGCATTGCGGACAGCACGAATGAACGTGATCGCAAGCTGTGGCACTTCGTTTACCCTGCACTTCTTCAACAATGTATGGACCTTGGTGCTGCGTTGAGTCCTTTCCGTGAAAGTGTAATGGCTGCTGGGTCGCGACTCCATCCGACGATAGCCCTTCTTGCAGGGCTGAGCAATCGGATCGCCGGTGGTTTGCCAAATAGAATGGCCTCAGTGGATCCCAGTACAAAGAACAACAAGCCTCTCGTTGACCAATGGCGACTTTGGGTCAAGGTGCTTTGCGCTACCGCAAGCTTTTCGGAAGCCCACCGGCCTGTATTGACACAGTTGGGGCGGGAGCATACCCGAGCACCATCAGATGCGAGCTTCGAACGCGAGAGGCTCTCTACAACTCGTGGTTTGTTCAGGTATCTGACGCCTTTTCTGGACTCGGAGCACACAGAGTTTCGTGATGCGGCAGTAGTCTGTATCAGTATCCTTCCGTCCAACGCATATCCCCAACTTCTCGAGGACCTTAGCCTCCTTGCCGGTCGTCAATTCTACGATGATCCTCGAGCCAAACCTGGACCATTATCAGTCGTCGAACAGAATGTCGGTATCCTTGCCAATCGTCAGTTTCACGATGAAGCGAGGTTAAAGCCGGGGTCTTCTGTTCTCTCAGAACGCACTCGTCGACAGGAGCGTCTCCATTCGGCCGTAGCTCATATCTATTACCTCACTGCACCTTACCTGCAATTACAACGCTCGGCAGGGCGGCAGGCTGCCCTTGCCAATGTCCTCAAGTTTGTTCGTACAACCCAATCTTTCCTTTCTGCTCCTGAGATGCGCGATAATTTCACTCTTCAACGTCTACGACGCTATTTCTGTGGAATAGTAGAACGCCTTTTTGATGGCTTGGCGGCGTTGAAGGATTCTGACCGATTTATTCCTTCTAACATGCATCTCACGCTTTATCGGCTTTGTGAAGAGTGGTGTCAGCTTGGTCCGCAAGCCGAAAGTATTCAAAAGCGGCACGTGTTGATGCAGAGAGCCGCAGCAGCCTCCGTTCCCCAGTTGGAATCTCAAGGTGCCTTAGAACGGTTCAAGGATGATACGACTTTGCTATCACACGCGGCTGTTGGTGCCCTTGCCTCTCTTTGCGTATGTTCTATCTCAACTATAACAATCACTACTAACGTCAATATGATAAATTAGCAAAAGGCTTTTTTCCCGCCTGATATGTCATCCGGTTCGCCTACGAACGAACGACCAGTAGTGTTTCCTGAATATTCGAGGCCTTTGACGTCAGCGTCCATACTAGAAAGATTGAGTGGCATACTTTCCTCATCGCATAAACCCAATCAGACACAGGGAAAGTAAGCATCAGAACTAGAATGCTTCCGAAATTTCATTTTAATGAGGTCCTATTCTGTAGGAAAGCACTCAAGTCTCTATTGTCATGCAACGCACAGGATGGAGAACTTCTGAAGGAGTCTCTTAAGCGCGCCGTAGTTTTAACCAGCGAAACTGATACCTGGAATGGTAGATTTTTCGAAGTCGTATCCGAAATTGTTTGCATCAACCCTACACACGGATTTTCGTTCGCACAAGTCGTTTGTCTTGGCTTATCAAATCTGCGGCATCCTGCGTTGACAACTAGGCGTCATGCTTTCGATATGTTGGAAGCTATTCATCAGCAATCATCGGGACTTCTTCCTCTTTGGAACTTCGAGGCAACTGTAGGGAGCTTCGCGTCAAGCACATTTGTACATGCGCATCGGCTGATCTCCGACTCCTTGTCAGGGGAGCACCCTCATCAAGCCATCGACATTCTAATACAGTTTGCGACGTGGCTCCCACAACTTCCAGAGGTCGCTTCTGCTACTAATGTCACCATTCTCATCCTCCAAAGCCTGGAATTCTGGATTCCGAATATCGAACTTATGCCAGAAGATCGATCAAATTGGTCTCCCCGAGCCCTTTCGGCACTCTATCACCTTGTGTCACTGACGTGCCGTTACGGTCAGACACACCCAGAGCAGATTCTCGTCATCTGGAGAAAACTTGTCGAGTCGTCTCACCCGGCGAATGGTCATGCTGCTGTAAGGTTCTTGCTTGAACAATCTCACAAAGTCGGAAGTACGATATACGTTGACTGTGCAGCCAACATCGTGTCGTCTCTTTGCCAGACATCTATCACCCGACAGATATTTGAAGAACTGTGCTCCGTCATTGAACCAGCTCGAATGCTGCCGGTAATAGAACATAAGTTGGCATTCCCAGCTGCACATGATATGGAGTTATGGGACAATCTCGACGCCCTATTTGCGGAAGAACCTCGTTTGTCGTTGGGGTCGGCCCAGTTTGCGTGGCTCTTCCTGGCCGATGTTTCCGTCCAACGTTGTTGGGAGATGAACGCAGAATTACCAATACTACTCCATGCATTATTCACTCATCTTGATCATCGATTTCCTTACGTTCGACAAAGAGCTCAGCGTATGCTTTTCCAATGTCTTAGGTCATGGGCCCCGGGGTATGATGAATTAGTAGAACGCTCAGCCAATCCTGGTCGCATAAACATTAAGACTCGGATCGATCAATTCGAAAAGGACGCTGAAAAGTTGTATTGGAAAGACGATGAGATTGCGGCAGAAGTGGAAGAGAAAATGAAGTTGCTCTCTTCCCGTGTCCTAGAACTCCTAAGTCCCCTTTCGCCGAAGCTAGTTGAGGAGTGGGGTAAACTTGCTCTCGCATGGGGAACCACTTGTTCAATTCGTGCAACCGCCTTCAGATCTTTGCAGATTTTTAGAGCTCTCATGCCTAAAGTTGTTCAGAAAGACGTGGCTGTTCTGCTTGGGCGTTTGTCTAATACTATCTCTGCAGAAGATGAGAATCTTCGGTCCTTCACCACCGAACTCCTGCGAACTCTCACTGCTCAGACTACATCTGGCGATGTCAATTGGACCCTTCTTCCCCAACTCTTTTGGTGTACATGCGCCTGCCTTTCCACGACAAATGAGGATGAATTTTCTCAGGTGCTTGTACTTCTGGAAACGTTACTTACAAAGATAGACTTGGATGATCAGGACACTGTGGAACTCCTTATCAGCAAGCGACCCAAGGACTGGCAAGGGGCTTTCTCGCTGCAGCCACCACTGTTGAAGGGCCTTAGATCTTCAAATACCTCAGCAAAGACTCTGCAGATACTGCAAACTCTCTCTGCAGTGCAAGACGATCGCCTCATTGATCCTTCTGGTGGGCGTGTTCGAGATCTATACACGTTCTCGTTACCTTGGTGTCTCCATTCCATGGCGTCGGACATACCAGAGGAAGAACTGAAGGAATTCGCTTCAAATATCGGTAAGCTTGCGCTGGCGGAAGGTAGACAAAGCATACAAAAGATCATGATGTCCTTCGCTAAAAGTCATTTCCGTACGCGAGACGACTTCCTTCGTCAATCAGTGAGCAGTCTTCGGGAATACTATGGTGCGGATCACTGGACAGAAATTGTGACACTCCTTCTCGGCCTGGTTCTAAATCGAGAGCGGTGGTTGCAAATCCAGGCAATGCAAGTCCTCAAGGTTCTTTTCCAACAAAGGGAGACCAGAAACCCATTTGAACTGTTGGGGTCAGAATTGCTCATGCCGTTACTCCGTTTATTGGAGACGGACCTTGCACCGAATGCTCTTGATGTTCTGGAGGAACCGATGACGATGTCGGGCGGCTTGCCTGCCAAACATGTCCTGCGGATGAGCATGCATCTTCCGGAGCGAGTTGACAAAAATCCTGCTTCAGTTGCCACAGTCTTCGGGATTCCGCAAGAATCGGGATGGTGTGTTGCTCAGGCGGATCAACTTAGAGAGACCTGTCGTGCAAACCTGATGGGCGTGTTTGATACCTGTTCTATCGCGATAAGACCGTCCCGCATCGATTTCGAGCCTGAAGTAGAGGCATTGGCTTCTTTAGAACCTGCGGAAGAAGATTTGGATGATTTGGTGAGGGATCTCCATGAGCTCTCTAGCTTCTTCCAAGAGGAGGATGAATCGTCTAAATCCTCCATTTCACTGCCTCCACCAACTAAGAGATTGGAAGCACGCGTTGCCGCTATACTTGCAAAATCAACAGCCCAAGATACTGTCAATGACACCCCTCAGACCCCCTTCGCCGACGTTTTTCGTATGGGAGGCATCAGCGATGACCTCTCAGTCTCAGACGAATCAGATGACGACTCCGATACCGATTCCGAGCTAGACGCTTTTATTTTTGATTCTCCAACTGCATTTCGCAGCACACCTAATGGGTTCAAATTTCATTAGTTACTTTCCTTGCTTTATTGACTTTTTCTTTTTCTTTCTCTGCTATACATCTTTCACCATTGCTATTGAATAGACATACTGTAACACTTCCGCATATACTACTCGCGCATACTGACATCTGTAAAACTCAAACAATATAAAGTAATTTTGTAATCTATACTTAGCAACGCTCGAAGACCTTATAGAGGTCTGGAAGACTGGCCGCTTGTACAACATCCCGATCCAGCAGCGACTTTGGCGGAGAGAGATATCGTCGCATAGCCGGAAATAAGACATATTGTATTTGCCACCTCTCAGCTTTCTCTTGAGCTTGTTCGTCATCAGATCCTGATGCAGGTACAACAGTTTCTCCTGGAGTATAGAAGTAGGCCAGTTCTCTGAGGAAAGTCTCAAAGCACTCCATTTCTAACGTCCATTCAACCTATAAAAGCCCGTGAGAAGCCCAACAAAAACATTACTATGACTAACGATCAATCACCTGTGGTCCGAGTCTCATTAGAAAACTGGGCAAATTATTGAGATTCGGTGTATAGTCTCTGAGTAGTAACGGTAAACTTTCGACGAGACCTGCGTCTGAGATGCATAGTGAGAAATACTCAGCAAGCATTTCGCGACGAAGCATGAGAATCTTGACGATTCGCTGCGAAGGTGTAGTCAACAATTATCATTCAGGAAACACAGAACGCAAGTACTGACGTCAACAATCTGCGATTTACTCAGTTTACTATCCTTTGTTGACTCTTCAGCGTTGACTGCAATCTCGACGAGGGTACGAAGTGGAGGTGGTGGGTCGAGCTTCATTCGACTGAAGTTGCCGAACTGTCGCACACCTAGCTGATAAAACAGTTCTTCCCTTTGAGGCAAGTGTTAGCAAGGATCTTACAAGAAAAAAATCTGTTCCTGACTCACGCTAGTGAACCATGATTCACCAAATACAGGTTGGTCGAATGTTGGATTAAGGAAAGAGACCTCTGAAGGTCAACTATCCCCACGAATGTATGTTTCTCCAGGATTTCCGTCAGTTCTAGAAACACCTGTCAGCCTGGTCATATCTGTTATGGAACATTGGAAAACGAACGTCTGTGTTTCCCTTTCATAATCTTCCGACGTAAATCCAATACCGAAGTCAAGAAACACGTTGACTCCTTGATTTCACGAGATTTTAACGTTTTTGCAGATGACTCGTCCTGACCCTTGCCTTGAGTCGAAGGACTGGCAATTTGAGCGGGATTTGTGACGGGGAACATTGAATCAAGGGTCCGATCTTTCAATGAGGTTCGGACTTTGTGCTGGGACAATGTTTTCTTCAATTTTGGGGCTGGACCATACTTTCAGTGCCATGAATATGGAGATGTATGAAGTAAGGTACCATTGGACACATTTGATGATCCTTCTTCTTCTTTGTCATCATCATCTTCCACCTCCATGGCGTCACTGGTTTCCCGCTGCTTGCCTTTTCTCTTCTTCGAAAGTTCTGGCTCAGTGCTGGCGACTCCTCCAGTAAGCAAAGTCTGGAAAGAACGTGACAAATTTTAGGCACAATCACATTGCACGAAGACAAGTCATCCACCAACCTGATATTCGAAAGTCCTCGAGTGGTTCTGTACTGCCAGTGCCTTCTGGAATGCATCCGATATCTTCTCAATTATTTCTTCCTCATTTAAGAAGTGAACTTCACGCTTCGTCGGATGTACATTGACATCAACCGATCTTGGGTCTATCTCCAAGCTAGGATGGACAATATGAAAGGCGGATGCAATCACTAGAAGAGACTGACCTGAGGTACACGAACGGGGAACTACCTTTTGGCAGAATTCCGTTATATACTGCTTCAAAGGCGCGTTTCATGCGTGATGATTCGACCAATCGGTCTACGAAGACGTAAAAAGTGACGATTTGATTGAAAAAAAGTGCGCACGGTTGATGAAAAGAAGGAACACCATTTTCTTCGCTTGATAGTTAGCGTTAGTAATATGAGCCTCAGCATGCCATTCTTCTGGGTCATCTTCAGGTTCATCCGTTCCCATATCTTCATCTTCGCCTTCTTGAATAGGCTTCTTGTCCTTGGACGATACCTTGACCGGCACCAGTTCCTTAGCAATGGAATGGCCATAAAGCAGCCGGATATTGTTGGGAATCTCGGATGCAGATGGGCTCGAGAGATCAGGAGTTGGAGAACCTGCCTATAACGTATGTGTGGATCGGATGCTAAAGAACTTTGGGAGATGGACCAACCTTCTTGCATACGAAAGCGACTTTGGGATTGTGTATTGCATATTTTGTCAGAACGTCCAGTATACGAGAATATTCCTCAGAAGAACTCTTCAATGCAGACAGTCGTGTCGGCGTATTATAGAACATATCTTCTATCTGACGATTGAAATGGGACATTGTATTGTAAAGGAATTGTAAAAAAACTCTACTTACGGTGATCGTGGTTCCGTCATTCCCTGCGCATGGTTTTGGGTCGACACTTTGACCAGGTTTCGGTGGTGCAAGATGACCGTCCGCATAACATGCTCTATGCAGAACTATTCATCTGTCATCTACCCCGGAAGGGTTGTGTTGTTCTTACTTCCATGCACAAGACTCGACTTTAGTCTTTGTAATGACTGAAAGATGAGACACGTGTGATATAGAGGCTAAGGCTTCGCCACGAAATCCGTAAGTTTGAATACGCGACAAGTCAGAAAACGTCTTGAGTTTAGAAGTTGTGAAACGTTCCGCAAGGATGGCAAGGTCCGATTTCTACAAAGAAAACTATCAATGCGACATTTTATGGATTCCCTTCCGTTAATTACGCGTATTCCACACCCGTTATCCTGAATCTGCAGGAACTTCATTCCTCCATCTTTAACAGTGACGCGTATTGATGTTGCACCCGCGTCAAGGCTGTTCTCTATCAGCTCTTTCAGTGCAGAGGCTGGTCTGTGGATGATCTTAAAGATAGATGAGACTTGCCTACGCTTACCAGTGATGCTCAAGATGACCACCCACCTCGCCAGCAGCAATTCGGTTGATGAGAGATTCATTGAGTCGGAGAATTGGAAGAGGTTCTGCAGAGTCTTTAGAATCTTCAGAAGTCATTGAAAGGCAATAGAAAAGATCGTGAGGAGAAGAAAAAGAGAGGTGCCACTCAAGTTTGGGACTAGCGTGACCAGCGCGTTAAAGTAACGTGACCAGATCCGCCAGCCGATCCGGATCTAGAAATTCAAGCCCAAACGCGCAAGTCCGATACGGTGAATTCTTTAAGTTTAACTGGTACAAAAACATTGCCTTCCCAGCGATAGCTTCCATGCATACTCCCGGCGGGTTTGACCCTCCGCCACTTAATGTATCCAACAAGAAAAGTCAAGCACTATAGACGTCGCACCCTCGGCAATACTCGGCAATTGCCGGCAGGCCGTTGATCGGTGTTAGGCTCGTTTGAGAAGACCAGTCGTCCGTGGATATGTCTAGCCCAGATTAAACGGCATGCGTTCTCTCTATATAGACTATAAGATGTGTACAGCGTTATTCGGAAGATTCTGCCCACCACAAGCACACATGCTGCATGTGCGTGTCAGTTAAATCTCCTTTTAAAATGCAGAGCCGTGTTCGGCACGATGCGATTGGCTGATAGTTGCCGTGTCTCAGGCTTCTATGCTTCATTCATCACAGAGACCATAGTCTTTATAAATTTCGCTACTCCGAGTAAACAACCCATCAGAGCGAATTTTGTGATAATATTCTTCCTTCTTGACATCCACGTTGTCCCAATAAATGGCCGCGATTGCATCGACGCAGACAGCCATAAACTCACCATTACACGCCATGTCAATGGGAAGCGACAAGTATAAAGGTGCAGTAGTAGAGGTGCGTACTCGTATATCACGTATTTTAGCAACCGACATTCCGACCAGGATCTTCAACTGCCTCCTGCATTTTCCCTGCCTCTTTCTGAGCCGATCTCACAGGCCATCGAGTTTGCGTACGAGCGTGATTTCTCGCATATACCGTACGTAGCGTCCGGAATCCATACAGATCGTTTACTTAGGCAGTAATTTCAGTGTTTTGGACCGTCACAGGAGACCGGTAGGATACGTGGACGTTGCCAAGTTGAAGGAAAAGTGGGAAGCAAACGAGGCCGATCCCGTGAGCTGATATACCGTTGATTCTACCACGTATGCTGTTCTGACCTACGAAGACCGATAAAGTATCCCAGTATATGACCAAGTTCATGCGGACCGCGTCTCATCCATATACCATCATCACACCTTTGACGCCGCTTTTGGATCTCGAACATTTCCTACAGTCACATCTTTTTGCACTGGGTGCGTTGTCCATTCTTCTCGCTTAATCTTGAGGTATATCCCTGGCTTACAGTGACCGACGCCAATCGGAAGTTCGTTCTCGCTGTGGCTACACAACAGGATCTCAACAGTTTTGTCTCGCGTCGGGCCATCTGAACCTAAGTGTATCGCTATCATGTACAATTTTGTGCTTAGCTGACTTTGTAGTATTATGTAAATATGCCTTATTGCAAATTGTCCTTAATCCACTGTTGTTTCCTGAACTTTGTCGAATGTTTGAGTCCGCACAGGGGTTCTCCTAAATTATCGTCGCTTCATCGAGGATGCAATCCACTTACACACCTGCGCCACAAATGTCTCTGTTTATGACGTTATAGGAGGCCAGGACAGCGCCATGGCATCCACTTGAATGCGCCACAGCCTCAACAATAGGAGGACCGACCCACTTTTCCC
>JAGGAT010000101.1:0-76840 GCA_017657195.1 Termitomyces sp. T70a | reverse complement strand
ACTTATACATACACTAATACACTTTGGATCTCCCTTTGCCAGCTGTGTGACTGAGCCATAGCTTCCAAAGGTCGCCCTTACAGTAAGCTTATCACGTGCCATCTACTGTTTCTCCAAACTCTTACTGCCTGCCGCCAATCAACAGCAACATCCTTTCCACTCAACACCACACTTTAGAACCAAGTAATTGGAACCTGCCTGGGACTCCCTCTGCACTTTGTGAGCCCAATGTGGAACAAGACTAAGTGCTACTTACTAAAAAAGCAATTAGCAAAATTTTGGGCACATCACTGTTCTTCACAAAAAATTGATGGACAACAGGTTGTCACAGCCAAACCTCGGAAAGGAGTGTTTGCCAAACGACTTTGCATTTTCTGGAACCTTAATCGCTCTTATGATAACTGACATCAGTTGGAACAGATCCACATTTGTAGCCTTTGTGGCAGAGCTCATGCTGCATTGTCCCAACACTCTTTCTGCCCATGCATTGCAGATGGGAAGTTCTGCTTCTAACAATTTCCATCCCTTCAGTCATAATCTACTATTTTATAAGGATTTCTACAATGTTATTCATTTTCATTCCCTTCTACCTTCTATGCTTTCAGAAGACGAGATCCCTTTTGCTTGAGTCATCCATCCTTATAATCCTCTTGTCTTTGAAATTCTGCTCAACAAACATAATTTGACCTCACACCATCCTTTCTTTATTTGCAATTTGATTAGAGGTTTTCCTCTGGGCTCCCTGCCAGTTTTGAACCCCTCCATTGTTATCAAAATTCACCCTTCAGTCTTTGAGCATCTAAAAGTCGTTCATGATTACATCAATATGGAAGTAGATTGTCAAAGGATGTCCGGACCTTTCTTGTTGACAACCGTTGAACAAATCCTACAGAGCTTCATGTGTGTCTCTCCTCTCACTGTAGCTCAGCAAAAACAAGGACTGAACAAGCCTTTAAAATCCAGGATCTGTCAAAACTTATCTAAAGGAGACTCCACTTCTGGCATTCTGTTAACAGTTTTATTTCTAAAGATGATTTTCCAACCTGTTTTGACTTATCTTTTAGAGTTGCAGAGCAGTCATGTCATGCCCAACTTTGAGGTGCCAACTCATTGGTGCAATTGATAATTGGGCATGGCATTTTCACACATTCATCTCCCACTTTGATTTTGATCCAAAATTTTATGTCTTGCTCAATCAAGGCTCCATGAATGTTCTTTAATGATTCCTTGTTTAAAATTTCACACATTCATCTCCCACTTTGATTTGATCCAAAATTTCGTGCCTTGCTCAATCAAGGCTCTGTGAATATTCTTTAATGATACTTTATTCAAAATTTCACAATTTTCTCAATAATTCCTATTAAATTTTTTTTGAGGTGGCTAAGACCCCTTTAGGATCCCAAGAAATATCTTTCGACATAAAATCCTTTTATGTCTCACTTGATCAAGGCTCTATAAATGTTTTTTAATAATTCTTTGTTCAAAATTTCACAATTTTCTCAACAATCCCTATCAAATTCCATTATATTTAATTCTAATTTCTTTTAAGGTGGCTAAGGCCTCTGCAGGTATCTGGTACTCCCAGATCACAAGCCATTCCTGGTTGTTGCCTTCAATGGTGACTATTACATTGACCATGTACATCCTTTTGGAGCCACGTTGGCCAGCAGCAACTTGGGACAAAATAGCCAATGCATTAATCAATGTTTGGCAAAGTGAAGTCAACACAGCCACACATTTTTTTTTTCAAGTATGAAGACAACATAAACTGTATTCGATTTCTGTCCAACCAGAGCTCAAAGGACAGCAAAACCTTCTTTTACAGATTTGACCAAGTTTTTTTGCTTAACTGCATATCTGACCTTGTTGTTCCTTGGCACCCTGAGAAATCAGGGAAATCATTTGAATTTTTATTCACCTTCATTGGATTCTTCTCGGATCTCTCCTCACACTGAGTGTCTCTCCTCAAACATAAGAAGATCAAATATCTCAATTGCATCATGTCCATGCTGATTGCTCATGAGTCACATAATGCATGCTTCAAATTGCATGATATCCAAGTCATACATGGCACCCTCATGCATATTGCATTTGTTGTGCCTCACAGATCTTCACACCTCCTAGTATTCTCAAATTTTTATTTGTGGTTTCAATGCCAACTCTTATGTTTCTCATTGTTTATCTGACTCACTCATAAAAGGGATCTTTGTCGATGCCTCTAACTCATGGGGTATCAGCCTCATCATTTCCAGCTCCTAGTATGTGCTACCTTTGCACAAGGACTGAAAATCTCCTGGGCTAGATATTTGCTGGCTAGAATTGATTGCTCTCAAGATTTTGTTCTACTTTTTCCACCAATTACAATTCTAAAACTGTCACCTTCTTGTTCACTCTGATATTTCAGGTGCCATAGGAGCCTATAAAAAGGGCTGCAGTTCCTCAGTTCCTATTAATCTATGTGTTTGTTGCACATACACAATTTTGGCTGAATGCCTAATTGATCCTTCCTTCCAATATATTGCTTCAGTCTGTAATTCCGCAGACCCAATCTCATGTGGGGAACCTGAGTCTGCTTCATCTTGTCTTAACCAGAAATTTATTCTTCCTGGTGATATAGCACAATGCTTTTATGTTGACAAATAGACATAACTGTCAGGTGGCACCTCAAGCTGCCTCGGGTTGTACTGCTTCACATGCAGTATACACCCTTCAAAATTATGACTCCCACATATATCACATCATTTGGTAATCCACAAACTCAAATCGCAACTGTCTGCCTCCCAATGATCACTCAAATCTCACTGATGCGCCCAAAATTTAGCTAAATGCTTTCCTAGTAAGCTGCACTTAGCCTTGTTTCGCGTTGGGCTCGCGAAGTGTCGAGGGAGTCCCGGGCAGGTCCCAGTTACTCGATCCTAAAGTGTGAGGTAAAGTGGAGAGGGATGTTGCCGTTGATTGACGGCAGGCGGTAAAAGTTTAAGAGGGACGGTAGATGATACATAATAAGCTTACAAAGCTTCTAATCTTTACTGTTGGCGCTAAGAGGTGGCAAGCGTTGGCGCTAACAACAAGGGTGTACCCGTATGGTACCATTTGAGACGTGGAACAAAGGCCGCACTGAGAACCTTTGTCAGAGATGGAGTAGGGTGGAGTCGCTAATTGCTTAGCGCCTCGAGGAAGTTCTTAGAGATCCGAACTCGGGTGTGAAGGAGCTGGGTGTAATTTGATGGTTCTCTACTGACAAATAGTAAAGTATTTATAGTAAGTGACAGCGGCGACTTAGTGAAGGGTTGGCAACGACTCTAATAGTTGCCGCTAATGAAATGTAAGTGAAAGGTCCGATAATAAGACTATAAGGAAGGTAAATGATACTCAGGGGGCGTCATGCAGGCGGTTAGCTTGGGCGTGCTGCCACATAATGTGCAGGGCGTCAATCAAAGTCTTGACAAGGGTGGGCACTAAATTGTAATGTGGCATGTGGTGGCGGTGATTGAAAGTGCCAGCTGTTGATCATCTGTCATTATTGAGTCAAATATGGACATATTCCGACTCGAAGAGGAAGGCCAAGCTGGCGGTGATCTGCCGGTAGCGGTGGGGAGTGCCGGTGGAGTGTGTAAGCAGGGGTGATGGCATGGTTTTCATTAATCATCCCGGTGGGGGCAGCACGTGCAGGTAGGGGGCGTGATGCATCACGTGACTGGGACGCATCAAGTTTGGAGGTAGTGGGATGCTCCTCGTAGAGAGGAGAGCCTGCGAGCTGGTGATGTTTGTGACTTTCCGTGGAGCAGGCGGCAAGGTGGACTGTCACACGAGTAGTTTTACCATTGCCTGTAGATGTTGTAGTTGGCTGCGAGGATGCATTGGTGCTGTGTGGGGGACTTCCTCGTAGGGGGCTGCTGGGGTCTTGCCGCCTTGGGTCAGTGTTGGTGCGTTAAAGGCTTAAAATGCGTTGGGCCAAACTGGGGGCTCATCATCGCCCAGCATCACTCTTTTACTGACTCCCGCTTCTACGCCATGGCACATCTGCAACTTATTGCTCCATGACAACCTTCTGCACATAACCAATATTGTCCTTTACCATTTCAACTACAGGTCTCAGTTGACATACATACTTCTCTGGACAACCCCTCATTTAGCATTTCTTGACTTCAAACTTGAGAGCTTATTCACCAGCTCCCTTCAAACCCAGATATACAAACACCTTCTTGACTCCATTGCAGAATCTACTTGGGAAGCTTACAGCATGGGTCTCCTTCATTTTACTCAATCCTGTGACCACCACCACATATCCAAAAAATTGCGCTGAGCTACAGGTACAGTGACAGGAAATTGTATCTGAAGTTGGATGAATGGACTGGCACTGTGGCACAAGTTTAATCAAGCAGAATGGTTCAGTAATGACAATTGGTGCCACTCTCTTTGCATCTCAGCAAATAGATGTCACGACCCGCACACTAAACCCCAAGCCCCAGACGCCCACCAGGTCCCCCCAACCGCCCCGGGACAACAGGACTCTCACTGAGAACCCAAGGGACACACCTCCATCAAAACCGGCACCCTGGCACACCCCCCATCAACCCCGGCACCCCGGCATAACTCCTATCAACCCCTCATCAAGTCCAGCGCCCGCCTTCACCCCGAAAACCCCCGATCGACCCTCCTACCCAACCTACCAACCCAAACACCCACCAATCATCTGGCTTCCCATGCAACCACCCCTGGACGCCCCGCACAATCATCTCCGGTGCCATTCAATACCTTGGATACACAGCCCTGCGCTCTGACCCCGATTGTCACCCCTGGCCTAAAGCCTCCCTGACCCGGTCCCGGACCTCCCTATTTAAACCCATAGGTAGCACCCCATTAGAGTAGTCTTGATATTACCTTTGCCGTTACTTTGTCGTACCCCCATTTTGTACAAGCTTGTCTGTCTAACTTGTCTGCCAATCTATATCTTTTTTCTCTCCAAGTCTCCCAGTTTTCTCTAAGTCTCCTGTTCTTTCTTTGCCTCAGTCTCCCGGACTTCGTCTCAGTCTCCCAGTTTTTCTTCTCTCGCCTCCGCACACCTCCCGCACCACCTCCCTCAGTCCCGGACTTCGCCTGGAACCTCAACCACCCTCTCGCTCAATTCCCGGTACTCCATGCAACTCTGGAGCACCTCCCACCCATCCGGACTTCCTCCGGAACTCCTGCTCTCTGTCCGGGACTATTCCTTCAGACGTCGAGTCCACCTAGTAAGGACCTGCTTACAGTTGGAAGCCCCCGTAGTCAGCGGAACCTGACAATAAGGAAGGTGAACACTTGAAGTGGCCACTGCAAAATCCAATTACAAAACATTACCTCCTCACCCTGAGTCATTGAATAGACATCAACTCTCCACAAGGAGCTGCCATCTGGGCCGCAGCGCTATCCACTTTCTGGAGTTGTTGTTGACTTGGTGAGATGCTGGTCTCTGCCCTCACCATTGCAATATGAAATTCTCTTCTGTTAATAACTGTCAAGTTCTCTGCTTTCACATCTCATGGACAAAAACGATGCACTCTCATGGTGGTGACTGTATTCTCATTGCAACAAATGAGACTTTGGGCCTGGTCACAGCACTCATCAATCACCTCTATCAACAATTTGTCAAACAATCTGCCCTTATTTGCTTACTATGATAACGTGTCTACCAACTTACTTCCTCCTCAAAAGCAACTCCTTACACTTTTTGAATTGGAGGTTCAGTTGAACTCTTAGCTTCCAGCGTGGCTCCCAAAATTGTGATGAAATTGAGTGGATGGTCATCCTTTATCTTTTCTTTTGTACTGGCAATGCTTGAACTTGATTGTACCCAATGCTCTGACAACTTTATGGAATGCCAAGCAATGTCAATTCATCACTTGCCATGACCTGTCCTCCCTAATTTTCTTGCTGGCTTGATTTACACTTCTCATGTTCCGATTTCCTTTGCCAATTTACTTTTATCCCCCTCTGTCCATTTTTTCATTTGACTGCACAGCTCCTTGGGGTATGGCTATGCTGGATGAGCTATGCTCCTTGGGGAAGGCTCGACCACACCGGCCATGAGCTTTTCCCAGTGTACCAAGATCGAGATGTTTGGAGCAAATAAAATTTTTATCCCCAGGCTCAATCTCACACCAAACAACTTGACCTCCTTTCCCTCCTTCACAGATCCCAAGCACTACCTTATCACACAATTGATTACATCAACAAACAAAGGACAAAAAAAGGGGAAATATATATTGGACATTGTATATGGGCACCCTCAATCATTTCTTCCATGGAAATTGAGGGTGAGCCATTTGGTTATTACATGCTACATATCTTACTGGTATGAACTAGTCAGATTACTTACAGTATCTATGTCATCTAAGTACATAATCTTAGTCATTTTCTACCATGGAGACTGAAGTTGGATTATTTATGATATCACTATCTATCTTATCTTGTTCTCAGCTTTCCACACCTGATTTGATAAAAGTCTAGTTGGTTGTCCAACTGACTATTATTGTGATAAATGTCTCATGATTAGGATCTCATGTGTTGCTTAATTATCAGTAATTTTCTGCCATATGAGTGTTTTGCTAGATATGGGACTGATGCACTTAGCTGGTTAGGATTTTATCAGCATAATAGATAAGAGAACTGGGCAGATCAGGCTAGCCTGCAAAGAAATGAGAAATAGAGTTGCAATAATTGTACAAGCATTTCCCTCTTGAAATCTGGTTTGATCATCCACCAACTTCACGACCCTCCCATACCCCATGGGTAATCAAATGGGTCATAAGCCCATACTTTGTGAGAAAAACATAGAGGTCCAACCCATAGAGCGATTCTTTATCTGTTGTCATCATATAGTGAAATTTGTGTGAAAAATCTTGCAAATACTGCAGCACCCAAAAAGCCTCCTGAAATCCATTCCCACTTCAAATGAGATGGAAACCAAAATAAGACCTTCTTACCATGACTTTTGAAGGAAAAGATTTCGGATACTGAAGAGATGTGGCTGGACGATGATTCCCCAACCTGGATGGAGCTTTGAAGAAGTGGTCATAGAACCGGGGTGCTAAACATGCTTCAGTCTCTCTCAGACACCACTCTTACTGATTTTTCACCTTGAAGGATCATTAGATACCATTAGATAACGAAGATAGTCTTGCATATATCGACCGAAAATATGATACAACCAATTTCCTACTTTTTTGACGTGTCATTATGGGTGATAACCTGGATCATTTTTGATTCGGCATCGCCTCGCGTGAGCTCTACACCCTCAAGGAAGTCATTATCTACCAGAAACCTGATAGCTTGCGAAAGATTGGAAATAGTCACGCGTATTTCAGGAAGGATTAACTTGAGAACAGGGTTAGTGTCTCAGAAGGGAAAATGACGTGCGATGCATACATTACGTAGAAGAGTTGAATGTGATGCAAAAGGATTGTGCGGCTCCTTTCTCGGTTGAGGTGGCGGCCGCTTAACAGGTCGGTGGTCGTCGTTTTTGCGTCGAGTCTCAGAAGATTCATCAGGGAAAACTTTTGAAGGCACCGAGGTGACAGCCAAGGAAGCTTTAGACGAGACGACTTCAGGTGAATCGTCGTCGTCTTCTGAACTTGAATCTGAAGTGTCCTGCTGAGGTTCTAGCACGGGCACAGCAGCAATTTCAGTAGACGTCGTAGAAGATTCAGCGCGGACATGATTTGCAGCTCGTCCCCGACCCCTTGAGGATATGCCTCGCCCACGACCACAACCGCGACCACGGCCGCGATCGTGTCGATTAGGACCACCGTCATCCATTCGTTGTCTCTTATTTGCTCTATATGGTGGTTCAAGCAGCTGTCCACGCGCAATTGCTTCCTCCATCTTTCTCTTCTTCTCTTCAACTCGCGCAGTAGTCGGCCAACGCCTTTTCCGCTCAGCAAGCCATGCCTCCAAGTCCTCTGGTTTGTCTAAAGATATGTTTGTACCCTGTATTGGAATAGGCTTTCTGATCTGATAGGTTGACTTCTACGTCGGTAGACCACAATATCAAACATACTCACCCCTTGAGACTTGGGTCGGCGTCCCACTCGGGTCTTTTTGGTCGACGGTCCCAGCCAGGAGGATATATCAGGTGGCGGTCCATCATGTGTATCTCGAGAATTTTTGGAGCGCCAGTGAATTGACAATTCTTGTAGTTACATCTAGAGTGGCCAGGGGGACACCAGGGTGTGGTTCTATGAGGATTGTTGGTGGCAACTGGGGCAGAATTAGGTGCAGCATAGGGAAGGTTGAATTGTTGCGAATATGCCTGAGCATAGTGGGAGGAGTAGAAAGGCCAGTAGGCATTTTGAGGAACGGACGGGTGCATGCTGCCTAAATGCGCGATCTTCTTCCTTTTTGTAAAATTTACACGTGACTCAATTTTTTAATAAACAACGCGTATACCACGTCGACAGACAACTAATGTAGTAACAGGTACACCTATAACCATGAGAGCGGCATGGAGGGATCATGGCTGGATTCAACGGTTAAGAAAGTTTTTGAATTTTCGGAAGGCTGCAAGATGTGAGGGTAACGGAATAAAGGGACAAGAGGGCATGGATATGTCGGAAAGTCCAAGTGCAGGCGAAAAGGTGGGAAGAAAGGAGGGAAACAAGAGGTTGTCAGTCAAACCAGTAGCTAATCCTGGAGCTCCGCTTGCTGTTGCTCCCGGCCAACCCTACGCTCCTTTTCACTCTCCAACTGGTTGTACAACAGGAATAGAGCCTTCTCGTTTGCTTCGGGAGTTCCGATGATGGTGAACATTCTTTCACCAGTCTCATCGTGTGGCGCCTTTGCAATAGAGATTTTAGAACCAGAGAGACGACGAATCTCAGTGATCTTGGTCCCACTGCGGCCAATGATACACCCCACCATGTCCGAGGGGATAGATATGTTTTGGGTACGGAGGTTGGCGGTTGGCTGGGCAGAAGTGGGAGACTGAGGGGTTGGGGAGCCAGGGGGAGATTGACGTCCGCGTGCACCATCACCATTGGAGCGGCGAGAAGCAGAGAGCCCAGAAGCGGAATAGCCGGGACCAGAACGCCTATTTCCACCGGATCGGTCATCGCCAGCTGGATGGAAAAGAACGGTGCCAAGACCGCGCTCCCAGTCCTCGAGAAGGCACTTGCCAATCTCCTCGATGGCTCGACCGATAGCTTCGGGAGAGCCTTGGACTTCAACGATGCGTTCGGTAGATTGCGGCAACATGTCTTTGGACGCTACCATGCGGGCACCAGAACCATCTTGAATGGCCTTGATTTTGAGACCGTTTCGTCCGATGATGGTACCCATGAGGTTATGAGAGATTAAGAGGCGAATGGCTGTATGGATGGTCGAAGGAGATGATGTGACGGGGGAGGACGAGGAGGCAGCGACGAGTTGGGAGATGATGAGAGTGTAGGCCTGGCGAGGAATAAGGACAAGAAAACACAAAAAGGGAAAAGAATGACCTTGGCGACGCTGTCGACGGGCCCAGTGACGGTGAGGACGCGCTCATGGACACCAGGAATGACCTTTGTGACACCGGCCTTGACACCGGTCTGCTCACGGAGGTCGGCGACGTTTTTGCCAGCCTTACCGATGATGACGCCGGCATCCTTTGTGCTGACGAGGGCGCGGAGGGTGAGGGTGTCGCGGGGAGAAGGGGAGGGCGAGCGCGACTGGGGCGGAGGAGAGACTGGAGAAAAATTAAAAAAAAAACAAAAAGAGAATAAAAAGAGGCTGACTGGGCTCGGCGTGGAGAGAAGACTCGGAGGGCATGGCGGGAGGAGGAGAGAGAGGAGCTCGGGCTTGAGGAGGCGGGCGATCAAGTTCAAGTTGGACGCCGGAGCTGCCGAGTCCGCCAAAAAAAATTACACAATCCTTCGGACTTGGCCGAGCTCTCATTTCCCGCTGTTCCATCAACTGCATGATCATAGCATAGTACATGGCACAATATATGTAGTATCTATCACTAGAATCCCAATGCTGCCAGCTGTCCGAACGACGCCGCGCTGTCCGCAACGGCCTTTTCACGCAGCTTGATTGCCGCAACCTGTACTTTTGACTCAGCAGCGATCCCACTCTCAGCTCAGCTACATACCTTGCGCTCATGGAAGGCCTGCGCCTTGATCTTGCGTTTCTCCTCAAGACGATCAACGACGTCCTTGTATCCCCAACCAACCTCGTGCGACAGGCGCTGAGACAAACCGAATTTCAAACGTGCCTCACAGCCACTCAAGCAAGAACATACCTTGACTGTGCAATATTTGCGGCCAGGCTTTAACCTCAACACCCGCAGCGCCTCGGGCACAACCATACGCTTCTTGCGGTCGTATGGCGGGGGGACACCCTCAAACAGCTTGAGACGCTCCAAAGCAGCAGCACCACGGGGCGTCTTGTGGGGAACCATGCCCCGGATGGCCCGGTAGAGAATCTTGGAAGGAGCGCGGTGGTGGAAGGGACCAGACCTTGTGGGGTTGACAATGTGGCGTTTGTGGAGGAAGTTATGGTAGCGGAGCTGCAACGAGTCCAAAAGCACGTCAGTCGACCGGTCGCCGCATTTACAACGAAACATACTTTGTTGCGGAAGAAGCTGCCAGAAATGTTGATTTCCTCGCATCTTACGACAACAATTTTTTGGCCAGAGAGAATCTGTTTAGAGATAATCGACGCCAGGCGACCGAGCAGGTGGCCCTTGCCATCAATAACGATGGGCGTCGAGGAAAAAGTGGCCATCTTGAAGTCTGAACGGTGACGTGAGCACGTTGGGCGGAATCTGGGGGCGAGCAATACGGACCTATGCGAGTCGAACGCGGACACTGGTGAGCACGATGGCCGACGGAGATTGGACAATACTCTCACCTTGAGGTTGAACGTTAGCGGCGTCTACCAATGACTGCTGTGGCTTATCCGGTCCTCAAACCTTATTTTCCAACTGCATAGATGGCCGGCAATCCCCGGACGTCCAATTCATTCGTTCCAACCTTATGTAATACAACTCTATCCACTGAATCTATGCCTTTCGTTTCCTTGGTACCTTCCCGAAAGATCAATCTTAAACACATGTCCAGAATCAGGGAACTCCGTCTGTCTTGATGCATCCTCTCCATTCGCCCCACAGTGGGCAGTCGTAATGAACAGCTGGTCGTCATTGTCACCTGGTATATGTTATGTCAGCGGCAGCCCCCGTCGGCCTCATTGACAAGACACAAACCTCCGAAACAACAGGCAGTGATGTTCGCAGCTGTCGGAATGATGATCTCAACGTCGATCGTGCCATCCTTTGTGAATCTAAGGATACGAGATCCCCCCCACCTTAGGTGTGTCAGCTATCTCCCTGAAATTCTCAAGAACAAACTCCAAACCGAGCACTCCACACGCCACCCTCGCTATCCGTACACAAGCCATCGCAGAAGGTGTTTTCTGGCATACCTAGTGCTATTGCATCGACGAATAGTCGACGGTTGGTAATATTACCATCATCGTAGTCGTACGCATATATCTTGTTATTCAAAGAGTCTGTGAAATAACTTTGACATATCCTTGAGGCTGGTGACGATAAGTAGCAAAGATGAGAAATCCTACAAAGTTTTCTCGTCTGGGCTCCACCCCAGACCATTGGAGTCCTGTTGATGTACTATAAGTATTCCACATTTGATGTAGCAAACTAGCCCATACGGTAAACGGGCCATCATCAACCACGACACAGGTTTTATCGTGCGGATCGTATCGGTATAACTTTCCAGGAATCCCATGTTCTTTGGAACATATCGTTCCAGCAAAGAACCGGCCTTTCCTGTCACAGCCCCCATCGTTGAACCGCGTATGAGGTATGACATCGGGCGAGAGTGGCTGGCTGATATATTGCAGCGACGAGTTGCCATCTATCAGCGCAAATCCCTCCGCGGCAGCACAGACCAGCTAAAAAAAAACAATATCGATCTGAAGGGCGCCTGTGAACTGATGAATACGGCAATACGCACTCCAGGTTTATCTCTGCGTAAAGCCAGACATGCGATGGACACGTTAAATTGTTCAACCTGTATCTCGAGACTCCGGGTATTGAGATGGTAAACCTAAAGAAATATGAGATGTCCGATCAGTTTTCGAGGTGATCATTTCAAACCTTCTTCTCCGATATATCTACGAAGTGTAAAGTGGACGTTCTTGGGTCATACAAAGGGCCTGCAGTCAATATTAGATGAGCTACTTTCTGACAAAAAACATGACTGTACCTTCTCCTAATGTACATCCACTTTTGAACCACGGGCTTCTGGCTACAATCTGGGTAGGAGCCATAAGAAAGACTGTTGCAGGTCTGAATGCGATTACAAGTCGGGCAGGACACTTGTCAATATATAGTCCGGTATCACGATAACGGGAACAAAATGAAAAGTACGGTAGTGATAGTAGTTACTCTGGGGTACGTTATTCCAAACGCGGTGTTCCCAGGTGGTATTTATTCAGGGGACAAACCAAAGGGGACATGACCCGCTCCAAGTTGGACCAGGACAACGGCTGCGTCTCAAGATTATTCTAGGCACGATAGCCGCTAATGACCCCCATAAAAACGATGAAATCGGCGACCAGACTGGGAAGAAGTGCGATGATTGGTGGAAGGAATGTAAGTGACGGCGTCCGCCGAAAGAATTGTTGGATGGGGGCGATAAAAAAAGAGAACACATGGAGCATCAGGTTAAATGAGGCAAGGTTTCACAGAAGGGTCACAGGAACGAGACCAACTCAAAAAAGGTTTGACAAAGGTTGACATGACACGTCCGTATTGAAATTGTAGGTCAAACCTCAGGCCTCAGACCTCAGTGCCAGACCGTGAAGAATTGAGCAAAATGGGGAAGCGAGGCCTGCAATATTAAAAGCGAGGCGCGTGACAAGACAATAGAGAAAAGCGAAACTTATTCCTTGGAGAAAGTCCTGTCACTTGTGATGCTTACTAAGCAATTCTCAGAAATTTCCGTCCTGTCCGCCATCATTAACCACTGTCTTTCGCCATGAAACACGGTGTTGCCTTTCGTAAGTTCTCAAGAACATCCTCTCATAGGATGCTTATGCTGCGGTGCGCCTTCTATATCATTTTTGACTGCATCTAACCACCGAAAGCGCAGGAATTTAGTCACGTCACTTTTCGAACATGAGCAGATTTCGACCACGCTACCAAAAGCACGCGACACTGCACGCTTGGCAGAGAAGGTTGAAATCTAGGAGCTCATACTACGCATAGTCTGATCCTCTGTAGATAATTACTATGGGCAAGAAGGGCGATCGTGCAGCATACTCGCGTGCTTCATCCTTCTTGCTGCAATCTTCCTTGGTTCCAAAGTTATTTACGACCTTTGCCGATCGATATGCCAGTCGCCCTGGTGGATATACCAGAATTCACAAACTGGGAAACCGCCCTGGTGACAACGCGCCTCGCGCAGTCCTCGAGCTAGTTGACAACCCGCGGGATCTTCGATGGGAGATGACTGCAAGATCCGTCGGTTGGGAGATGGTTAAAGACAGGCTAAGTCGTTTTGAACCCTCATCTGTCATCAACAAGGGCCCCGTGGGCACGCAAGAGATTGTTGAAAAAGAGCTTGGCATGAAATTTGATCAACCAGGCGGTTTATTGCGACCGAAAACGAGGTCCTATCTCCAAAAAGTCATGCGCTACAGAAATGTAGACGCGCGAGCCGAAATGAGTGAAAAAGTCGGAGAATATATGGTTTGGATTGTCTAAATTGTCTGAATACCGTCTGGACTTATTTTTGTTGATCAAAAGGACCATCTATTGGCAACTCCGACAGTCACTCATTCCATGCACCAAGAAGCAAAGGAAAAAGATGTTCGGAGTACTGCTCAGCGCCAGAGAGCCGGGCAGATTACGCCTGGAGAAACTCGTCCTGCCCTCAGTCTTGCTCACGGAGCTCTCGGACACCGCCGATCACCACCAAAAGGACCGGTGCTATCCACGCGTCTCCTATTTGGTCGTAGTAAATACAAGAGAACTAATCCTTAATGAATGTACTACTCATAATCCACTTCAAAAATTACTTGCAGCCTCCAGGTCATCAGCATTGAGCCAATCCGCCCCGTCATTCAACAGCTCTCTCCAAACATTGTTTCGTGCTTGGATTGGCCACGCGGGTGTGTCCCAAAACCTCGCCTTAATTCCAAAGCTGTGGGCAGTCTGAACAAGTTCGGTGATAGTCGAACGTTGTTCTTCTGTTATGTTCTGTATGCCGTTCCATCCTACAACGGCTTCATAATCAACGCTGGCTATGGGCGCCAACGAAGCGTTCCACACTGCGTTTATAGAAGAACCATTAAGCCCATTCAGTGGTGCGTCGAAGAACATGTCTCTTGGTTCAAGTGCTTGGATTCCCTCTAGAGGTGTGTTACCTGTTCCAACAACTGTGACCGCGCCAATGTTTAAAACTCCCTGAACCGCTGTTGTTAAGTAGTTGGCCTGTCGTAAGGGTTGTAATGCCTCGAGAACGAAAGGCAACGTTCTGTGCATCAAAAGTCATTTTCAAAAACACGATTGACATGTATCCTTGTTGCATACTGGACACCATCGGTCTTCATATCGACAAGAAGTTGCAATGGTGTTCCACTAGATGTGTCAAATACTCCGCTAAATGGAGGTCATCAGTTGACCATCACAAAACACAAGATTCAAAGACACACTTCGGCTTAGTAATATTCATATTGAGTTTATTGGTGGGATTTTGCATGGCCAGGATTTCCAAGAGTGGCTGGATGTAAAGTGAGTCAAAGGTACGATTTGCCGTGAGCGCAGCCGTTTCATGCCCGACCTAATGAGAATTATGAGATATTGTGGGGGACCATTTCCTTGATGGATGTACCAAGAGTTGTCCGTCAACAATCCAAACATCGGCCTCCACGCTCGCAACACCAAGGCTGATGGCTCTGAGGAGGGGTACATCACGCCAATCTGTATCCTCGTTTGATGAATTGAGCGGAAATGCAAAGTCTTATGAATGTGTACTCAACAGTCGTTATGCGAGTGAATCTGTTTGGGCATAATGCCTTGTGTGAACTGTGTGGGATAGCGAAGAAACGTAGAATTGGACTCCAGTAACGTCTCAATCTCATTCAGGATCACAGGCTTCGCCTCGATTCTAAACGACAATACGAGCAGAACACAGAGGAAGGTTAGTCCCATCGTATCAGAATGAGTATGGGAACTAGGATATTGAGGATCAACCACACTTTTAGTCACAAAGGCTGAAACTTCCGAGTCCATATGATCACACCTTCTTTGATCTAAACCTTGGTTTACATGTAGAATAGTGGGCCCATTTAAGGCTGGGAAAATGTCCTCAGGTGATGCCACAGGTAACTACTTGACGAAAATGGAATTATGTGGGGTATAAATGAATGCGCGTCGGTTTATCTTGGGTATAATGTATTTGTCCTGCGAATTGCGAGTAGCTACGGCATCCTTGATCAAGTGATGAAGAATTATTGAGTAAATGAAATCCTTGAACAAACTGTTGAGACTCACGTTTGACATGGTCTGCACCAAAAGTGCATGAAGATTACGCGTCGTCCCAAACAGAAAAACGGTGATCCCTCCAATGTCGGTCAACACGTATGCCATCAGAAAATAGCGAAGCGTTTTGAGAAAGGAGACCTCCATCAGAGAAAATGTGGGAAATTTGACATCTGGTGTCCCTCCAAAACCGTGCCCTATTTGTGATAGTGAGCAGTCTTCTGTGACGTCGATGGGATGGATAACACACGTTATGCCCGCTACTTTCGTGCGCTGTTTGACAGCATACCGATAGCTTGCGCCAGCATCCAGCACTAACGTGACCGATTCTTCCGGATGCAAAAGAACAATTGACCGAGTATTACGCCCATAATCATGCAAGACTTGCACTGTGACGGACTCGAGTGTATCATTTACAAAGTCAAGCAGGACATCATAGCTCTGGACTAGCGAGGGCATAGATGGGCGTTCCAAGAATACCTGTGTGGCACCGTCGTATAAGTAACATGCACTCAAAAAGCATGGTTGACGCGAGGAGATGAAACAGTATAATGATTATTGATTACGCACTTGAATCAGCTATACTCCGCTCAATGCTTCAGCTTCTGCGGGGCCAGAGAAGGGAAGGATTAATCCCAGACTATGGATCAAAATGGCTTGCCGGAGAAAACAATAGTCGAGGACTTGTCGCGTAAACTTAGTGCAGGGTTGACATATCAAAAGGACCCACTTGAAATGGAAGACCTCGGTGGATATATTGTCCTTATCGGGGAAGTTGAGATTTTCCCAAGTCATGTTTTCCAAGAACAGCGAGACAATGGATGGCGAGACAATGAGATTGCAACATGATGAAGTTCGGCGACTGCGGTGTCTTTTTCAATTGCGGACCGGAACAACTACGTACATTCGGAGTAAAATGTAAAGCTTGTCAAGTCGAATCCGATCCCTGTGCTTAACTCCGACAGTCTACAGCTTCAAGTAAATCCTCCTATATTGCACTACTGTACTAAAGCGTCTATACATATCCAAAATATCACATATAATTGGAGTAACTGACTCCGTGGCGTTGTTTTTGCAGGGTAAAAGTCTGGCCACCTGCACTACCTCTGGGATGCTTTCCTGTTCGGCTGGAACTGATAATCAGACTGATAGTAGGAAAGTGAATCTTTGGGTTGGAGCTGCGGTTGAGCCAACACGTCCGCTGTACTCAATGTACTTTCGTTGCGACGGTGAGTGTAGCCCTGGGGTGATCTTGGAGTTTCCGCCGAAGGGCGAGAATCCCACGGATCGTTACGGGCATTCATAGGAAAGCTGCCGCTGTTGAGTTGATCATACTTCTGATGGTCGCGGCTCTGGCCACTCGAGTACGAAGACAAAACGACAGTAAGATAGAGCTAGAATTTGGTTTGGAGTTCAGAAATGGAATAGCCAGATTTAAACACCAATACCTGGAAGACAGCGAGGATCACCCAAAGACCACCCATGATACCAACATCTACCCATGGAAAGATATCACACAGCCTCTCACCAAGTGTGCTCGTGGAATCATTGGAGAAGAAATGGTTCAAACAATTGTGCTTGGAGGTCGAATGTCGTACGGCAGATATGATTGTCCAAGCCACAGCGATGGCAAAAGCGGCCGAACATATGAGTATATGTAGGGTCACATATCGCCTAAACAAGACAGGTTTCTCCTAACAGCGCCGTCAGAGACTTACCGATGTACATACGATCAAATTGAAGCAACTAACCCGCGACACTCCGACGAATCCCACTAGTTGGATGGCGGCAGCAACAAAGCAGACGACAGCCAGAAGCCAGGCAGCAAATGAAGGGGTCGCTGCTCCTACAACTGTAGACGGGTAAATCGCTTGTAACACCATTGGGATTAATCATGACGAACTAGATGGTGTAGCGAGGGAAACAATAGCAACAACGAGAGCAATGAGTAACTGAGTGGCAAGTGTAGCGTAGATGCCAGCATTGACGATAGGAATGGCACAACAGCAGTATTCTCGAGGCTTCATTATGGGAGAGGGGCGCAGTCGATAATGCGGCCAGAACCACAAGGCAATGATTACATAAAACCTGGGTGACGTACATTCATCATATCCATAAAGGGTGCGCTCTTCCAACCAATTAGACATGGTTCGCTTCCAGCTCATCACCGCCCTTGCCCTCTCCACGGCCTCTCTCGCCCTCGCGAACCCTGTAGAGCAGGTTGTCCTTCAGCCAGATGTTCCAGTCCATGCCACCGACAAATGGAGCTGGGAGAGCTGCGGTGGGCTTCGTGGTGACCTCGTTTCCCTGTCTCACTGAATTCCTATCCAGGTCAACCATCTGATCCCATCCAAATTGAGGAAATTATCATCACTCCTGATCCTCCTCAGCCTGGCAAGGACATGACCGTCAAGGTTAAAGGCAAAGCACTGTCTGTCATCGAGGTAGTGGCCGCTTGTTTCTTGTGTAGCGAGTTTTCATTCATGATGGGTGTGCCAGGATGGTGCCTTCGTAGATGTGGTAGTCAAGTTAGGTCTTGTCAAGCTCCTTGATAGAAGATTTGACGTTTGCGAGGAGGCGTACGCTTATCTGACATCTAAGATGTTACGCAACTGACGTTTGCACTTTCAAGGCGGAAGGCGAATGCAACCATTCAATGTCCTGTCCAGCCTGGTACGTACACTGTAGAGCAGACAGTCACCCTTCCTTGGGAGATTCCAAGAGGTGAGTTTTATCTCATGTTGAACTGCATTCTGTCCTTCACGGTCTCTACAGCCAAGTTCAAAGTTGAAGTCAAAGGTTATACCGTAGGGGAAGATGACATGTGCTGTCTAAATCTGCTCGTGGACTTCATGAAGAGACCGTTCCCTCGATTGAGCTGGTAGTCTCATATCCGTTTTTTTTGCCACCTTTGGAGGACGCTATTACCCTTCATTTGTATCTCAAATTCTTATCTCAGTCATCTATACAATAGTTTTGCTGAGGATGTTGTCTGATTCACTTTAGGGGTGAGCCTTGGCCCTCTTATCGCGAGCAAGCACCTTGATTACTTCCATTTCTACATGACTGACTGCTTCCATTTCCTGAGTTTTGACATGATATGGCTTCTTCGTCGCCGGAGCCAATCATGCGGTGTTCCTGATTTAACGAGAACAATAAGCTAGGGAAGAATCATGGCTGCCTCGCGAGCCCAGAGCAGTAGATATGGATCTAGGGTACTCATGGCCAGTACTCTGATCGGATCCCTACGTGCAATGCCTACCAGTACCAAGCCATTCGAAGTCTTGCTTGAGTTGACGAACGATACACCCAGCGATGCCACCATACAACTCACGCGCATTGATGGCGAACAATCTGGAGGACCTGCCGTCTTGTTGCAGCAGGGAGAGAGTGTGTCCTTGATCTTGAATGCGGGAGCCACATACCACTATCGGTTGAGGCAGATGGGCACACAGGCACGCATATCGTAGGTGTTAAAATGATATAGTTCTCCCAGTTATCGTATGTCCTGAACTCGCACAAGAGTGAAGACATGGCAGGATACCCAGTGCAGTGCTGCCAAAGTTTTTGCTGGGCAGTATGGGCGGGATTGTGAAATGTGGCCACTAGTGGAATATGTTGCGGTTACGTACCTTGGAAACACTTAAAAAGGTGAACTTTACAATTTGCACCCTCATGGCCTTTTTTTTATCAACATTTTCTACAGGCAACGTTATTAGGATGACATGTTTTGATTTTCCGAAGAAAAATATCTTAAAATTGGCCCGACTATTTGGCTGCACTCCTGTGAGTGAAGACGCCAAGTCAGTATCTCGACGAAGATGTTAAATTTGTGGATTTGTTCCTTACAAAAAGAGATTGTAGAGAGCCGTTTAATTCTTATAAATTGCGTAACTGTTCTTTATCAAAAATCCAGAGGCAACGTTCAAATTGCGGATACCATCGTTGGCCTATATGACCAGTTAATGACAAAGAAAAGTGGTAAAACACACATCGAATTCACACACCCCGTTAATCAACGCGTCAACGTACTTGAAAATCATGTTACCCCCCATTCTCTGTTGGGCCAATAGCACCAAATTGCCAAGGAAGTATGCTTGAGGTAAGGTCAGTCCATTGTCCATGAACTGAGTGGATAGGAACAACTTACCCGCTGATCATCATACAGTTGATACATCCATGTAATCTTCGGTGAGATATAGTAAGACAACAAGAACTCACGCCTGATCCTCGGATAAAGCAAGGTAAAAAGAAGGATAGATTTTAGTCTCGTTGGCTAGAAGCCAAAAACCGGGCAATTGACTCATCATTCGTATGTTGTCGAGTCGGAACTTAGTCAGGCCGGTCAGCCAAACTCTTCCAGCATGGCAGGCTTGTTAGTCACCTTTGAGTGGTGAGCGAGCTAGTTGTGGAATATCTAGGAGGCCACCTTGCCTGCCGCATGATCTTAAATCCATTCTTTGCCCCAATCCTCGATGGTTATTGGAGCCATGGTAATCCTAGAAATAATTTGAGGTACCAACTTTAGATACTTGGTCTCAATTACCGATGAAGAGTACTCACATAGGTCCCAATTCAATACATCAAGCACCCAACGAGCGAGGGCACGGACCAAGACTAAGCGTACAAGTGCTGCACAGAGGGATGATTGAGATAATAGAATCTTTCCGACGTCAAAAATCTTCACGCCTTGTCGGACTGGCAGCTCAAGTCACCTACATAAGAGTTAGCACTAACGAAATACTGCCGGAGATAAGTACGTGATCTAAGGAGTGGAGACTAGGCACATACGAAAGGTGTGCCGTCCAGCTGGAATTGAGCAACTCTTGGTAGTCACGAGAACGCGAACGGGCGGCGATGGGCTCTGCAACGGTGGCAGAAGCAAGGAGAGCAGCAGATCATAGAGTGTGTGGGAGGCATTGCGGGGTCATTGGGCCATATTGTGGGATAATGGATTAATAGCACCTTAAAATTCTTGTAAAATTACTTACAGGCGATTTCTCGGAAGAATGTCACGACCTGATGCGGTCATGAGATCGGACGCGATCGACCCCAAGCCACGTGCTCCAATTTTCAGCCTCCCATGCCAAAGAGCGCAAAGAAACGCAGGGACAAGGCAGCAGATTTTACGGTGAACTACCTCATTCAACCACATTGCCTTCTTCTCACTTCAGGACTAGAAAGCGAAACTCAAGCTTGGAAAAGGCAAACAACTTCCCTCCAATGCCGTAGACACATCGTTCAAAGCCCGTTGTACGTCTAGTTCATCCATACGCATCTCTATATCGCTCACTATATCTTGTAGCAATTGCCCTTCCCTCCCAATCCATTGCTCATGAAAAGAACGATGACGCTCCTACCACAAAACGCAAACTGTCCTTTGACGATCTAGTGTCTCACACAAAACATTATAGTCCGTCAATGAGGAAAGGTTTGCTTCCAGATAATTCATGAAGCATGTACCTAGCTCAAGAGATGACAGATGCTATCGTGGGCTTTCGAGAACTGTTAGAAGCGAATTGGAACCTGTTAGAGTCGTCCCTCACCAACCTCATTAACGCTTGTGTGCGCCTGATTGGAGATGAGGTAGGTTTCAGGCTTACATTGATCATTAACCATATACAGACTTTCTACAGGATGCCAGCGTACGCAAGGCCCTTTTGACGTTCTTTTCTTGGCTTTTGCCCCGCATCCCGAAGGTATGTCTTTAGACCATCTAGCTTCGTCGGCTCACGCTATTGTAGAGTGATATCATGCCCCATGCCCCTTTACTTCTCCTTTTCACCACATCAGCCCAAACACATATCTTTCCGGAGATTAGAATCGACGCCATACGCTTTATAGACTTGTTTCTTGAACACATTCCTCGTGCGGTCACCACTGGTTGGGTCGAGGATTTCAACGGCCACGGATCACGTGTACTTGAAGGTTACCTAGGCGTTTTGAATGCAGGGACTAGTTTTGGAGAAGCAGATGGTGCTGCCTCTTTATTTTGCTCCTTCGCCGACTTCTTGTATCTAATAATCTAATCCTCTGCATCTAGGTCCAGTCCAAGCAACATCAACCGCCAGTGTAGTCTTGACTCCTGCCGTGCGTTGATCTACGTCATTCTTGTACATTAGAGATCTGATAGTTTACCTTGGCCAGTCAAAATTAGTCATCTTGCGTTCACTGTCTACGTTCCTTCAGATTTGCCTCTCAAATGGCACTGGTCTCTTGACAAGCGCTTTGTCTAATCCTCTTAATACTTGGTTCTTGCTTCCGTCGTTTGCCAGACCGGAGGACTACTATTCATTCGAAAAAATCCTACAAAGCTCTCAATCGAGTGCACACAGCCACTTCCGATGGCAAGAAAATGTGGACCCGGAAGACAATGAAGATGATTTTCCTGGTGTTTTTACGGCAGCAGAGATGCCCATCGCCAGTGACAATTTTACTTTACAGCAACTAGGAGATATTTCCAATGTCTTTGGGTCATCTGATTTCGACGCCGTAAATGATCGCAAGGCCGAGCTCGTTGCCGTACGTGTTTCTCTCACCATTCTTCCATAGACCCAGATTCCGATTAGGTTTTCAGCGTCTAGCTCGGACATTACAATCTACTTTGACTGCGACATTCCTTGACTGTGCACCTTCTGTTTTCACTCCTAGTAGTAGCCCGTCAGAGACACAGGTTCAGCTTGTTCTGGCTGTTGGTCAGATATCTCGCACTCTATATGGTGTTATATTGCAGGCTTCTGCTTCGGTGAGCTTGCATTATATGTACAATCTGATAGGCTAAGATTAACCATGATGCCTGCAGTTGAAAGCGAAAAGCATTGCATCGGATGATCTCAACACCCTTCTTGGGTACATGACCCCGTACTTTCCTTTTAACCTGCCGGGAACAAAAGATATCAAGGTCAGCTCTTTCTATTCAACTTGAAAACTTTCCTCTTTCTGACTACATTTCATGAAAGATTGAACAAGCATCCCAAGATCTAAATTTAATTTTCTCTGAGCTCACATCCCTTTTGGTACTCACGACAAAAGCTGAAAATCCCAGACTCAGACGGCGTGGAAAGGCTCGACAGGCCAACAATTCAACGTCCGGCAACAAATTCCATAATTCTTTATTAGTACAGACTCAACATGTCAGCAATTATGTACTACAACTTCTAGGTGGTGAACCTATGTCTGGGTCACAGCTTGGTCGCACTCTGTCGCCCGCTGCTTATGTCTCGCTCCTTCCAGCTATCTGGGCACTCCTGAATAATACTAGCTCAGCACATCACCAGTCCACTAGCAATGCAATTTTAAATGCGGTTATTTCGCACTCTATCAAGGCATCATCAAAGTCGGTGCTCAAGCCATTCACAATCGAGTTTGTCGCTCGACTGGTTTTGGTGCATTTACCCCTTTACCTTCCAGCAATAATTCTATACTCACTTTTTAATGCTTTGGAATAGCTTTCTACTGATCCCCGATATCGCGGACATTGTCAACTTGATCATGAGTCGTCTAGTGCCGCAAAGGTACAAGAGTGGGTCTCCCATCTTCCACAGCATCTCTGGGAGATTGGTGCAAGCAATCTTTCTGCGTCAGAAGTGTGTTTCGTAACAACATCGATCCTCCTTTTCAACTGCTAAGTAAACTTGGCAGGTCATCGCGCGGTTCCTATTGCGCATTCTTCAGCAAAAATCTCAAATTGTATCCATCCCTGGGGTGTGTCTAATCTTGAATTGCTCGAATGCATCCTGACCTAGGCCTTTTTGTTCCATGTGTGAATAGACTCTGACGGCCCTCCGATCTAAACTTGTTCCATTTTTCACTATCAACCATTCAGTTCGTGGACAGCTCCCGGGACCGTATAGCAAAATCCCGATTGGGTCACCTTTCCGACGTCTGATACTTGATTTGGCTGCCACTTTGTTGTCTTCGACAGATGCTTCTACTGGAGATGAAATGCGAACTGCTGTGAGTCTTGCAGTTGTCGGTTCAGAAGAACAAGAGTACTGGGCGCAGATACAAGATATTACCGTAAAATGACAGAAAGGTTGGAATTATATGAATGATCACAATGTCCAGGGATCGTTTCAGGCACACAGCGAACCGCAGCCAGCTTGACGACCAAATTTATCATCCAAAATGAACCTTCAGCCAAAACCAAGTTATACCATGAATCCTGCCAACACTGGGGTTGCAAGGACGTCGAAGGCAGCGAGCGAAAAGCTGAGATCAGTGAGAGCACAAGCTTCGCACCGATCGGTTAGAGTAACAGTGACAGACTTGCCAGCATCTAGAAGGTATATGATTGAGTGTCAGTTATCAGATGAAGTATGAAGATGGTTGTAACGTACAGGATACAGAAACTTGCTTTCCACAAGGGATTGGCGTTCGGGTTAACACCGTTGTAGCCACTACCCATGAGATATGTGGAGACTCAAAGAGGAAAGGGACACATACGGGAAGGCATCAAAAAGGGGGGAGACGGCGGCAATGTGGTCAGAATCGTTGTTGACGATCCCACATACACCAAGACCAACTAGATCAAGTGGCTAACAACGGGCCTTTGGAAGAATATAAGACAACGAACTGGAGTAGAAGGTGCCATCGCCTGTCTTTGGTACCGACCAAGAAGCTAAGGATATTGGCGGGGGCCTCGAGTTCGGTAGCAGCAGGTTTGGCCTTGATGGTGGCAGAGACTTCTGTTGCAGTGGCAGGCAGGGGAGATGTCAATACCTCTATCACACGGCTGACGACGCCACGCTGAATCTGAAGCATGGAGAGGGCGACGACGGCGTTGCGAGGCAAAGGAGAAGGCTGGAGAGATGGGACAACATATAAAGGACCAAGGGTAAGAACCAGCAAAGCTACAACTAACCTGATTTTCGCTGTCTCTTCTTATACGTCCTTCGTGTATTTTTACAGTCTCCATGCAGATGTGTTCTACGGAATCTTTCCCGGTCTCATTAGGCACCAAAAACATAGTACGATATAGTCTCTTACCCAATTGTCAATCTTGATTAGGCAATCGAATCCGTGAGAATAGCAGTTGGCGAGGATTTTATGTTTGTCCCTTTTATTACATATATTTAGTAGTGTGGCGCACCTGTTGATCATATCAGTTCCTTACAGCAACAGTTCCTCTCAAGAAACTGGGGCTCATGCCCTAATGCTCCTCACTGGTCGAAGAAATAACGTTCTCCCAATACTTTAGAGGTTCATGCATGGTATGCTGCGTTCTTTATCGCCCGTCCCCTTTTAGCAAGTCTTTCACATACCACACAGAGTATAGTTTTACCGTGACTATCACACAGGATGTTGTATAGATATTTATGTATAGAGATATGCGGTACTTGTGATCGTTCAGATGACGTCAAATAAGAATCTTTCAGTGTCATCAGAAACTCAAGGCTGTCCATCAGCGCTCAAGCTCCAAAGCCCGCACCTTCTTGATAAGCCCATATCTTACAGCCTTAACCATATTTGGGCCTCGCAAACTCAGCGGACCTTCGTGAGCATCCGAACGTCTTATAATAGCCTTATTGGCTGGTCTGGTAATAGTAGCAGTCCCCAATGTAGTCAACGTTTCCTTTCGTACTTCAGCGGGAAGACATAACCAAAGTTGGCAACGCATACGACAGTTAGTTTGGCAGCTCAATTTATCAGCCTTTTACCTGGTATCCAACTTCTCGCTCATCGATATCCACTGATCTTCTCAAGCATGTCCGAAGGGTGGCGCAAAGGTATATCGCGTGGGATTTATCATCTGCGTCTCGTTCAAGAATCAGTGCTTCCTGTACTGTCATGTGTCACGATGTGAAATCTGCTCCTTACAACTCCATCCGCGCTCTGGTTCAGGAATAAAAAATTGTAGATGGGCATGATAACTACAAATAAGATTCTATATATTTAATGCAAGTCATCGAGGCATGGAAAATGCGAAAGTATGCAGCGAGAGCGAGGGTTTTTGACCTACATGAGCTCGTTGATATGGATTAGCAGGAAGTATTCAAGATCTGACTATCCCGAACCAATTAAAACATGCATGATAGCTTCAATATGGTTTCCCGAACACGGATGAAGTGTAAAGCTCAGAGAATGGATATTTTTCCTTCCCATAAATCAAGGTGCTGTTGGAGCTTCGCCTACGGCTTGACCGGCATCCTCAGAAACGATAGCCTCAAAGTGCCATAAAACTGCTTTCGACGCTCAAAAAAAATAGTTCGCACAGCTATATACCGTGATTCTTTCAACCTGACCACCGAGGAGCATATACAGAAGGCTTGTTCCAGACTCGAGGTGCCGACCCATTGCCACAGTGTTCAGTGCACCAACCACAGCATATATTATAGTAACTTTCCTCAGTAGTACATTATTTGTTGTATGAGATATACGCACCATAATTGACACGAGCCAGTATCGATGACGAGCGATGGACGGACAATACACTCGAATTTGAAAGAGCTGATTTCCGATGAAACATTCCAGCTTTGGCCTGTGACCCGAGCGTGACAACGATTCACTTCCATTTTTCTTTGTACCTATGGGCCGACACATACTATGAATTCTCTATATAAAATACTATATTGGATACAAAGTTTAGAGGCACTGCGTCAATAGAATGGAGCTAGAAAAAAAGGGTAGCTACTAGCTTCCTGACTCCATTCGTTACGGAAACTAAGTATAGCCTACGTTAATCATCACGCGGTACTTTAATTTCGGGGTCGTTTATGTGTCTCCAACGGCGTGTCCAGCCGTTCCATGGTTACCAAAGTGTTGGCTGATAGGCTGGTACGGGTCCTCCGACCTAATCTTGCGTTTCTTTTACGATCAAAGATTCGATGCCGTGGACATTCCCAGGACCATGTAGAGTAAGATTCTGACAAGTACTATTATTATGACGATGTTTAATACTTGATTCGGCGGCTTATCAGCGAGGGATGCCGTCACTGGGTGGTGATATTAATACGAACTGTGGCAGATCTGGCAGTTGTCGTGTAACGGAATAGGCATACGTACAACTTTACAACAAGCCAAGTCCTATCAAACAATAGATGTCAACGTCTTGGGATAAATGATTGCGGCATGAAAGGATCGTTTCAAATACAGCAGACCGCAGTAAGTTTGCTCCACGACAGGTTGATTGATGATAATATTATCTGTGTCTATACCAAGAGTAAAGCTCAGTTTCTACATACATGGCTAGAGCAAGAGAGACCTGGGTATACAAATCGACAAGAACCAGCTGGTCATAGCCTTATAAGAGTAAGTAACAAAGCAATTGGACGATCCGTTCCAGTTCTTTCCCGGAAAGAAAACGCATCAAGCGTAATGAATCGTCTATAAAGGTTTACGATTATATATGATTGGCAAGACCTCTAGTCCAGCCAATGCCAAGTAATACCACTCAGGCGTCCAACACTAGGGTCGGCAAGTATGTCAAAGGCAGAGGGGGAAAAGTCGAGATCAGTGAGGGCACAAGCCTCGCACCGATCGGTCAGAGTAACAGTGACAGACTTGCCACTATCTAGAAGGTATATCATTGATTGTGAGATATCAGATGAATCATGAAGATAAATATAACGCACAAGACACAGAAACTTGCTTTCCACATAAGGGATTGGTGTTTGGGTTAACACCGTTGTAGCCACTACCTACATATGAGATATGCGGAGACTCAAAGAGGAAGGGGACACATACGGGAAGGCGTCAAAAAGAAGGTGGGAGACGGCGGCGATGTGGTCAGAATCGTTGTTGACAATCCCACATGCACCAAGACCGGCTAGATCAAGTGGTTAACAATGAGCCCTTGGAAGAATAGAAGACAACGAACTGGAATAGAAGGTGCCTTGGCCAGTCTGGGTACCGACCAGGAAGCTAGGGGTATTGGCGGGGGCCTGGGTAGGGGCGGGAGCTTGGGTGGGGGTGGCCTTTGTGGTAGTGGGCTCGGCCTTTGTGGTGGTGGGCTCAACCTTTGTGGTGGTGGGCTCAGCCTTTGGGGTAGTGGGCTCAGCCTTGGGCGTGGTAGGCACTACGTTGGGGGTAGTAGGTTCAGCCTTGGAGGTGGTAGGTTCAGCCTTGGAGGTGGTAGGCTCTGCCTTGGGAGTGGTAGGCTCTGCCTTGGGGGTGGTGGACTCTAACTTGGGGGTGGTGGACTCTACCTTGGGGGTGGTGGGTTCTGCCTTGGGAGTGGTGGACTCTACTTTGGGGGTGGTGGGCTCTACTTTAGAGGTGGGCTCTGCCGTGGGAGTGGGCGCTGGCTTAGTGATAACTGCAGACGTCGATACCGCATGCACAGCAGCCGTCCTGTGGATAGAAGACAAGGACGAGGCTATCGAGGATGCGCGAGCCTTACAGCGCTTTCCATCTGCACGTCTGTGGATAGTGGGCTGTACGGCACGATGAGCTAGGGCACGGTGTGCGACACCACGATGCATGTGGTGCACAGAGAGGGCGGCCACAGAAGCAGCGAGACAGAGAAGGAGGACGGGGAGACGAGAGAGCATAACGAGCGACAGGAAGGAAAGAGGGAGTCAGTGAGGGTGGGAGCCAGGAAGAGCACAAAACAAAACCAAATCCGGGCAGTCACTTTTTTTCTCGGGCGGTGTTGACACTTGTTGTGATAACATTCGATATGTTACAGATGGAGCTAGTGTGGCACGTGCCTTCAAACTCTCGCCGCGTACATCTTCACCAGCCCGCTGCTTGCACTCCTCTCCAGACTCTTTCCATATCCGTCAATCTGTCCCAGCAGCAGCACGCTCTCCAGTCGACTCGGCTCTGCAGGAATCTTGAACAGCCGTCCAACGTCCTCCTCTGGCAGCGGTGCCAAGCCTTGTCCCACCCGCGCTGCATTCTCTTCCTTTCGCTTTGCAATGTATGTCTCAGCCTTCGCCCGCTCACGTGCAATCTGCCGTGACATGTATGCAAGGTTGCCCTCTTCCGTCCGGTAATTGTCGATTGCCTCCACAATTTGCTCCAGGTCTTTTGTCATCCCCGCGGTCCCAAAGTCCAGTGTCCCGAACGACGGCGGCAATGCCGAACCCGTTCCCGTCACTACCCCCATTTCTTGAATCGTCTCGTCTGGCTGCCCAATTGTGTCCAAGAACGAGCTCAATAGAGGGTTCGTCCGTATTTTCAGAGGCACCTCCTCCAGAATCGATGAGAATGTCAGAGAATGGTCGATTAGGCTGCAATTCAAAATCAATTTTCTTTTTTTTCTTGGTTTTGTAGTATACCCATACCTTGCTGAGCTAAAATTGGATTTTTTGTATGCGCTCAAAAACCCAGACGTCAGGCGAAATGCGCGGAAAGACGCGTTACCTCGTGTTGTTTGCGAGAGGTCTGGACACGCACACACCCCCATCAGCAGTCAAGAATAGCTCACAGCAGGTTCCACTTGCCATGAACAATTACGATGCCCCCGTGCCGTAATTTCTCCTGATGAATCGCCTGCGTATCCACCAAAGTCTGATTAAAAAAGGCCCCGAGTGTCGTTGCCTGATAGAATCCAACTACGCCGTCGTCTGACTGTACCTCCTTTAATGAACGCAACATGGACGCTTGATAACGTGCTGCAATCATATTAATTGCGCGTGAACATGGACCCCATTGAAAATTTCCCCATTGATTCTACTTACCCACTGACTTTGATGACCTTTCATCTTCTTCACTTCCATGATTCGGCAATGGAAATGAATTTGACACTTCCAAGGTGCCGTCGAGGTCAAGGCCCAACAACAGTCCATGCGCTGTCGCTGACAGCGATTCTACAGTGTGTTTCAAGATTTTGGTGACCACCTAAGGACAACGCAAATTCATTTCACATTCATTAACAGACCACCAGGGCTCACCATCCCGTCCAGTTGCACGCTCGTTATTGGTATCTCTGCTTCAATGTCGATCACTTTTGACATGGATGCTGGAATGGCCTCATAAGTGGGCGCGGCAGGTACTGGCGTAGCCGCAGGTGCAGGAAGGGAGGCCGCAAGGGCCGCAGCCATAGAAGTAGCCATTGCTGACTTTGACTTTCGAGTTCAACCTCAGGTTGGGAGGAAAAAAGTTGGCAAGGTGTAGTGACACATGTGCAAACAAAGTAGTTATTGTTACCTCGATCTCTGACTACGACAGGCATTTGATTACTATCGAATCCTGACAAAAAGGACAATCCCTCATTTGCGCTCAATTACTTACAGATGGAGCGCTTTACAGCGTACGGGTTATCTAGTTATTCAGTGGTGAAGGACTGCATATGCGAGGAGGGTGACCGAGGCGCGCGCGCACCACATAAGCTAAACCTTGGAGGAAAGCTTATATGTAATTTTGTCTTTGCCTTGAAGTAGTAGGCAGTCAAATCGCCATTAGCTTGCGATGCATGGTTAGATGCATGGGTGGTACTTAGCGACTGTGAGGCACGAACGACGGGTCCCTTCATATATTGTAATGCACTCTCGGCGCACAGAGGTGTGCTGGTGATGTGTCTGACAAGGCATGGAGAACAGGATGACGAGGAAATGAGGCTATGTTACGATAAAGAGAAAAAATGAAACATCACATGTGCCAGTCCATCAACTTGGAACGATTGTGTTGTGTTGCAGTGCGACACCAAACCCTTGTCTTAGAAATACAATTGCTCCACAACGCTATCAATACCTTATTAGCAAAGATATATTGTCAGGAAATAAGACTTACCATATCTGTCTGTCATGCATCGTCATCTCTCGCGAGAAATTTATGTTTACCTGGTAAGACCACTTCTGTCATGCCTTTTCCGCTCCCGGTAACACCCACTATGGATTGCATAAAGTTAGTTGTCATATTGGTAGCGTTGATGAGGTGGAGACGAAGCGTACCTCTTCCCAAGGGATTATCTGGCGTTTTGAAGATACTGGTTCCAGATATTCCTGCAATATGCACTCCTTTCTTTTCCGACTTTTTGGCAAATTTCTGCCATGTCGCTTGCTTCTGAGTCTGCTCTTTCGCCTTTTGCGCCTTGATCTCGAGCTTCTTTTCGTTTTTCTTCTTCTTTTTCTCCCGCTCCTCCTCCTCCTGCTTGGTCAATTTACGCTTGTTGGATGCCAGTGGATTGACGTTAACATAATTGGGGGGAAGGGGCTTAATTTCCGCAGCCTTGACGAGCTCAGTAGTGTTGTAGCCCTTGAAAACAATGCTGTAAACGCGGTTCTCGGCGGAGCCTCCAATGAAAGTTATACGAGCAGGATACCAAGAACCGTCGACGGAGTACTTGGCGAGGCACTCGTCACCAGCGGTCCAAGACTGTGTAGGAGTTGAAGAAGTGGCCTTGCGATCTGATTTGGATGATGATGCTGCTTCGGTCTGGGCAAGGGCAGCCTTGGTGAGTTGGATGAGCTCATTGAGTTCGTTGGCGAGAGATTTAAGCTCAGCGTTGTCTGGATCAAGGGCGAGGGCAGTCTCAACCTGGGAGAGCTGAACCTGATAAGTTTCGAGGTCGGCACGTTCCATTCTGGCTGGTAAGGGGATGAGGTGTGATGAGAATGTGACGGTCACAATCGCCACCACGAGAATATGTATTTATCGTTTAATTACACTGTCATGAGGTTTGCCTGACAATTGCGGCTCCATGGACGCCTGTCAAAGCTAGGACGAGCGCCAAATCAGGCAACTGGAAAGAACAGGGCCAGTTCATTCAGCTCTGCAGCATTAATCTCTCCAGATCTCAACAAGGCTTCCAACACTTTCAAGTCATCCATTAAAAAGCCCAATATGGGCTGATACGGTCCATACTGCACTTTTCTTCTTGTTCAGCAACAGGGTATTCTTGGAGCATAAGGTTTGTGGGAAGGCCCACGAAACCTTGAGACAGATAATCGTGTTCTATATCATGGATGATATACCAGGTTTATGCAAACTTGATCCCCATAGTCCCGTCATCCATAAATTGGTGAAAGACTAACTTGTTATCTCTGAATACCCGCCTTTTATGTACAAAGGTGAGACCGAGCTGCATTTTGTTCTGGCCTGATTGATCATCAACGTTCAACACTTGTTAAGGTTTCTTTTCCCCCAACAGACAGGAATATCATCAGCTTCTTCAAGGGTCACCAAAGCATGCAGGTTGCACGTTGAAGTGTCACTGGTTCATGTATTCCCTGTTTCGATGTACGGAAATGAACCTTCACGATACCTGGAAGCTCATGTGGAATCTTCTTCGCTACAGTCTCTCTATCAGAAAGATTCCACTTTTTAATGACGCATGTACACCTGTTTCTCTCCTTAGGGACGACTGCGAGAAGATTTCTATGATCAAGTAGTTGAGGCCCACAAAGCTGCAACGGCCCATAATTCCAGAAAGACACAGTATGTGCCATGCGTCTGTTACATCTATTGCGATTTCTTCACCACAGCAACGTCACAGGAAAAGGTCGAAAGGGCAAATCAACTGTTCAGGAGGCCTCTAAACTACTGACCGACTTTGCACAAGGCAGAGAATATCCTTTGTTGTACTTGTATTCGACGAGGTCTATGAATGGCGGAATTGGATTTCCTGTGTGGCATAGCATATTTGAGGGTCAAAATCTCTTCTCTCACCTTCAACAGACGCTGATGAAGAGCAGACAAGAGAAAGGATTAATTTTGTTGATTCTCTCTGCAGCTGGAAGGTGCAAAATTTCGCTCTGCCTCCCCCACGGATCCCCTTCAAACTTTGACATCGATGCTTCCCCTCCTTTTTCAGCATTAGGATTTATCAGCTGTGTTCTTGTACGGTGGACAAGATAAGCACAATATCGAAGATGTTGTCACTATGTATGAATGTGTGAATTCGGTGTACGTCCAAGAGTCACACCGTCTTTTGACTTTCTTAACACGATGGGTACTAGTTTTGGTATACATCATGCAGGTGGAAATAAGACACTCAAAGGCGGCATCATTCATTATACCCCAAAAGCTTCTGGGCGGAAAAGAGATCATGTTGAACCCGCTATATGACGCGGGTCCGAGTCGGTTTCAAAACATAAATCTTCTTGATTCTTTAGGTGTGCTTTCCCATCCATCTTACCCTCCAAGGGATGTTGACATCTCCCAAAAGTTCTCTTGGCTACCTGCCTAGCGCTTCAATCTAAATTGAAGAGTTCGGTATACAACAAGCCGGACCATGTGCGTTTGTGCCCTCCGACCATTAGAAAAAGGGATGAAACGGTCATCGCTGTCGTACCCCTGGAACCCATTCTGCTAATTTTTTATGTCACCAGACTGCTCAAGTTAACTGGGCTGAAGTTCTGAAGAGGATTAGTACTTCAGGGCCAATTTTGGACGATGAGGAGAGTTATCGCGGACAGTAGCTTGCCTGTTCATGCCGGCGTGCGATCCGACAGTAACGGAGTTTCATATGAAACTATTTTGACTTCTTACAGACGTTGTTACAAGGGAATTAGATGATCAGGTCGAGGCCCACTACGGCGAGCATGATACGGGCATGGGCAATCTTGGCGAAGATTCTGATGATGGAGAATGTTCTGAGGTCGACGAGGCCGATGATTGCAATGGCCGCTATGCTAAAGTTCTGACGAATATGTAACGAGGATGACAACGCTCCGCCTAGAACTTGCTTCGCGTAATCCAAGCTTCACTTCAATCACTTCGTCCGGATTACAATCCCCGACGATAAATCGTAAATTCCTCTGGACGTTTATCACTCGGTGCTGCCGTATTATGTGCCGATAATCAAGAGATTTTGATGCTATAATCCCCTTTGCCGTCGATTTTGAAAAGCCCAGACAATGTCCGCGATCATCATTCAAGTCAAGAATGACCGACGATTCTCAAAACCAGCGATACACCTTTTTGGCCATGCGAACCCCTTCCACATTAGTATCTTCAACGAAGGTCGTGCTGGCCCCAGTACCTGTCATTCGGATGGTTTTGGCTCTGGTCTCAGCTGAGTTTGGGATCGCCACACTCTTACCGGAGCGGCGCAATTCCCCGAAGGTCACTCAAAGTCCCAGGCGACGCCTCGCACCAACAAACAAAAGCAAATTTGTTCTGCCCCAACTAAGTACTGCACATACGACATCTGGGTGTCCGGGACAGCAAACTCGACTTACAAAGTCATACGACCCCAAGACAATATCTTGTGATCTTCTCCAACTTGATCGTCCTGGAACCTACTCCGAACCAAAAGCGGGTCCCGTGAAACTACGACGAGTTATCTGTTGAAAATTTAAAACGGAGCACGCACGTCTGCTTTTGCAACTGCGGAGCATTTACAATTCATTCGACTTGGACTCGCACACGGCAAGATGATTGAATATTTCCAAGCCGCCCTTTAATTCAGCATGTGAGAATGCATCGCGTTTGGTTCCTTGTACATTGAAATGAATGATCGATTCAAATGCTGAAAATAAAAATGAATTTTTGGTAGTCAGTGATCTTTGAGGAGACAGGACACATATGGCAAGTGTATGAACCACAGTATAAATCTTTTTCTCAAGTCATTGTGATAACAATTCAATAAAAAGAATCAGTCTGGGTTCATGGTCAGGCCTAGAGGATGGTCCAGACACGACGCGTCAAATCACATGACATTTCGAACTCCGCGTATCTCTGGTCCATGAAGTTCCCAATCACCTTCTGCTTCATGCAATGGCGTTGTCGCGTTCTGCACGCATCATTCTCCTCTTGGTCATCGATGTTATCTTTCTCTTTATTGAGCTCGTCGTCGGTGTGTCCGGCCTCTCCGTCTGTAGATATATTCTCATGGCCCCACAGGCTATGCCGTGGGTTCTTTAGCGCTCGTTGCAGACAGTTTCCATATGCTCAAGTCAGTCTACTCTTCCTCTCGTCCTCTCGTCCCCTAACATTTCTTCAAGCGATGTCATGAGTCTTGTCGTTGCCCTTTATGCCATCAAGGTGCTCACAATCCATCTCTTCCGCTCTTGCGCTTACAATATCTCAGCTCACTGCCAACTCCTCCGCCAACTCACGCTATTCCTACGGATGGCACAGGGCTGAAATTGTAGCTGCCCTCATTAATGGCGTCTTCCTTCTTGCACTTTGCTTTTCGATATTCCTTGAGGCAGTCGAAAGATTCTTCAGTGAACCAGGTATGTCCCTCGGAGGCGCTTCGCATCAAATTTGCTGACAAGCACACCAGAAATATCTAATCCTAAACTCGTCGTTATTGTCGGTTCCTTCGGCCTAGCGTCCAATATCCTAGGCTTATTCTTATTCCAAGGTACACTGGTCATCTTGCTTGCCACTTCATACTCACCGTCGTGGACAGAACATGGCCATTCCCACACTCATTCCCACAGCAAGACTCAATCATCAGGGCCAGAGTCCATTGCCGGTCCCTCTGAAGAGTCTTTACTTCAAGACAGCGGTTTACAATCCCCTACACAGACCGAATTTACCTCTCTGTATGGTCACCCTGTTGCCACACGTGCTGCTCTAGTCCAAGAAGCTCAAGAAATTGCTCTTGCTCGTTCTCCGACACGTCGCCACAGTGCCTCTTTACCACGCACTTCTAATGACGGCGACATTTCTCCTAATTCGGGTTCTTTGGATTTTGCTCACGAAGGCTTGCTTTCTGGTGCAAATTCGACGGAGCGTACGCCGCTACTGCAACAAAACCAGAAAACGGGACACGACCATGATCACGGCCATTCTCACGGCTCCATGAACATGCGCGCTCTCGTCTTGCATGTCATAGGTGATGCGCTCGGTAATGTTGGAGTCATCTCAACTGGCCTCGTTATTTGGCTCACACAATGGAGCTTCAAATACTATTTCGATCCCATTATCAGTCTTGTCATAACTGTCATCATCTTCTCTAGTGCTTTGCCTTTAGGTACGTGCTACCAATTTTGCTCTCGATGGCGCTGTGTGCCTCACATCCAGTAAGTCCGGAGTGCGTCGTTCATCTTACTTCAAGGCGTGCCGTCCACGATTTCCCTTGATGGTGTCCGCGACTCTATTCTGGAAGTTGATGGTGTGCTATCAGTGCACGAGCTACACGTTTGGCAACTCTCCGAATCAAAAGTTATTGCCTCGGTTCATGTCCTCACATCGCGAAATCACGACTTCATGCCAATTGCGGTCAAAATTCGTAAGGCACTCCATCATCACGGCATACATTCGAGCACAATCCAGCCGGAATATGAATGTTTAAGTACCAATGACACACAGGAACAAGGGCAGGTAACTTGTTTTTTTTTTCCCTTCCATCGCTGTTCATGAAATTGAATGCATAATGCAAGGGTGGAACATCGTGTCTGGTTCTCTGTCCATCGGATCAAGCATGCAACCCAATAGAGAACGCTTGTTGTCGTCAGTATTGAACTTGTATTTCATAAATCGTGTGGCTTAAAACTGTTCTAGCTCCGCCTCCAATCGAAGTGTAACTGTTGAAATCTGCTTTTTATTACTGGATAATTATAATCGTCGTTGTATGTCTGCAATCAGCCCAAGTCATTTATGGATACTGCGAAGTTTGCTGCGAATGATTGTGATGATGCCAGCTTCTGGAGTACTTCTCGACTGGTATGATTTCGCCTTGCTCGCAAATCTGCAGCAAGTTTCCGGGCCATCCCAGAACTAGATTGACCAAGGACAAATTGGTGCTCTCCAGTCACTGATCGTATTCCAAGCTCGAGATGTAACGCGGAAGTGAGAGCTGATGAAATGATAGTTACGAGGAGGTCGACCTTCAACGTATGATCAGGTGTTTGTTGGTGATCCATAGCAAAAATTATCGAGGGCATGACAACGTGTAAAAAGATCGGCAGGAGGGGCGGCATGCTCAAGCTTCGCGGCATGGCTAGAACAAATGTGGCAATTCGTCTGCTGATTTCTGTTTCACCAACACTGGAAAAACTAGCTAGCTCTGACCATAGGAGATGTAAAAAAGTCGTCGGAGGGATGATTTTAATGCAATGCGGAACGTCAAGAGAGGGTGCTTTTCCTGCCCGTGCCATGCTCAACGCTGTTTGAATGAGTTGCCTTGGTTCATCCTCCCATGAAATACGAGGAATAGAGGCCGGCAGGTCTACAGATATATCTGCCAATTTTAGTCCCTAGAAGTACAGATAGCAATCGATGAAAGGAAGTCACCTTCAGTGTGAACGCCAAGTGCAGCCTCGATGACGCGTCTTATTGAAATGACATCAACGCCGGGAAGAGTCGATAGATTGAATTTGCCTTTTCTGTGGCCAAGGAGAATGTACACCTTTGGAGCAACGAGTTGCAGAACAGGGCGAGGACACGAGGGTGACAGCAGAAGTGTTTGGAGAATCTCTATACGAGTAATGGGGTTGAAACTAGAAACGATAGTCTGATTATTGGCCACGGTCAAGTTAGGAAATCAGACGTACTGCCTTTGTTGTATGATTTCTCTTATGAGGGCTTTGATGATCCCAACCAGTGTCCAACTCAACAAAGGTCCCATAAAATAAGATACCCCGTTGGTCAAAGTATCCTTGTCGATTTTCTGCAATATATGAAATGTGATTGCTTGAAGAAACAGAGTTGCTGATATTTTCAAAAGAACCTTCGGTCGAGTCGATCTAGGTTGACGTTGAACATCAATAACCGACATTAAAATCTAACATACCTAAGTATATTGTCCTCTATCCCTTCGCTGCCGCTGTCAAACAAAGCCTTGAACCAAATGCCGAAGGCTTGGCTATCTTCATGGGATAAAGATTCGTTTGTATATGACGTATCGGTAGATTTGAGAAAGGTAGAAGAGAGCGTTCGGTTTTCTGAAGTATACAGTTCGCGTTCCAACTATAAACAGTCAAATCAGATCAAAGCCAGTAAGATAAACCGCACGTGGAACCGCGCTGTCGTGTGTTGGACAAATATAACAACATCGCCGAGATGGCTCACTGCGGTTTGAGGATCCCCTTGCTCAGTCGTTTCAGATATTGTGAAGGTTTGAAGTCAACAGAAACAACATACCAACAGTCTCACAATCATAGTGGTCAAGGAAAAGTAGTGCACGAAAAATAAGATCAGATACTTTTATGTGTAGTGCCATAATTTCGAGGATGACTTCAAAGGTATAGAGCACTTTGCAAAGATGACTCAACGCATCGACATCATACGTTGTCGCGAGCGTTGAAAAGCGCTATAAGTGTATCGGTATCAGTCAAGTCGTCAGTCAACACAAGCAAATGAAGCTTACGCGAAGAAGGACTGTTGAAAAAACACTGTGACACGTATCGTCGTTCGCAATGCGACCTATCCAAGATGATATTTCTTCGACACTGATGTCTGGACTGAATTTAGATTCAAGATATGCCTATCAATGGCCATCATATCCTACGTCAGAACAAGAAAAAACTCTTCGCTCACTTCGAGGTCAAGACCATAGTCTTGCGCTTCCACCTGAAGACGCGGTAAGTCGTCATTTGAAATGCATGGATCAACTCCAATCGCGAAGGTAGACGAAATCAGGTCGAGTTGAAGAAGATTTTGAAGAAGATCTCGAGAAAAAGGTCTTTGTCTATAGTCGAATAAGTCCAGAAAACTGACATTTCGACAAACTCTCCACCCACAGTTCGTCGTCCTGTGACTTATTGACTTTCCTGGCCAGCGAAATGGATTGATCGCAATGAGCAATAAGCTCAGTCTTCAAGTTTGTCTGCAGGGCAGCTTGAAGTGCACGTTTCTTTGAGCCAGAAGTGATCTATTATAATCGGTTTCTACGAAGATGATGCACTTACCCAGTCAGTACTGGTGATCCCATCAGCGTTTACAGCAGCTTCAAACGAAAGCAGCAATCTAGGAAGCTTTATTCATCATCTCAGGTTGCAAAGAGATGCTTGATGATGACGAAGACTTACGCGACCAACGACAAAGGCTTTCCATATCAACGCCTCAGAAGCACTTTGACTGAGGCATGTAAAAGCTGAAAGGAACAATTGTGTGTAGAAAACCACAGGTGACCAAGCAGTCCATCTGAATAACGCCACAAGCAATGCAATGGAAATTTGACTGTCACCCAGACCAAAATCATCAGCTCTATAGGAAACCTATATTGTGATCAGGAGAACAAAGTTGTTATCCCTCAGAGACATACAAGATGATGCAGGGACAAGCTGAAGGTAACGATATCTGTTTCCGAATCAGAACCGTGTACACTGCCTTTGCCTAGAGTCAATGGGATGGGATGCAACATTTGTGCTTCCCTTGCTATCTTTACGTCGTCACCAATCAGAAGGCTCAGAGACAGCACAAATGTCTCTAACACGTGTCGAACATTCGGCGCAAGTTGAAAACTCTGTATGAGTTCATTGGCATCAGCAAAATACACCATGGCTTGTGCAGTAGAAACTTGTGAGATGTCAGATACACATGAGAGCAAAAGTATCACAAGTTCGGATGCAGACGCAGTTAATTGATGGAAGTGCGACAATGGAAGTGAATGGGCTGTCCTTAACAAGGCGATAGCATCTTGAACTATGCCCAAAACGTTGATTGTCGAATCGTTGTAGCCAACCACGGAACCAATGGGTGACAGTCCAGAAGAGTAATGTGCATCCAATGCAACGCGACAAAGCATGTCAAGGGTAGACGGTGCGTGCAGCTCAGACGAGCGAGCAGCCTGCAGCAGTGTCGCCACAAAAGTAGAGATTGAAAGTAAACCTTCGTTCATTGCATGTTTCAAGTATCCCTGAAGATCTGGATCCCCAGGATAAGAACGACAAAGCACAAGGACTGAGTCTACGATATAGACCTCCAATATCAATACAAGGTCTGAATATCCGCATGTACGAATTCACGCACTACTCAGATCCACTTCTGTTATTTCCCGAGGCCGAGGTGACTCTTGTCTTGAGATGAATAGTTTGCACAGTTCCACCCACTGTCAGCTAAATCAACAATTGTGTGTTGACAAAAGCAATAATACTGACTTTGGAGGAGGATATCCCACTTTGGAAACAATTTCTTGTAAGTTCAGCCAAAGACATCTGTACTTTGCCTCATCGACCGCCACCCACGGTTCAGCTGTGCTGAGTCATGTGACTTGACAAGTCGACGTGACAAACTCGACGCGTTCGTGTGCTGCAGCGCCGGAGAGTTACTCGGCTTGGGCATAGGACAAGCAGGATACAGCGTCTGCCAGAGACACGATGAAACAAGGTCGCGGGACTCCTTCGTACATCGACGTCAACTTTTTCTCGTTTCAAAGCACGTCGTAAATGTCTTGTCCCTCAGGCCGGCTTCTCACTGTCGAATGATGTGATTCGGATCTGTCGCATGAATTGGTCGATGAAATTCGCTTGTCTTCCCACGTTATTTGAACAATAGTACTCTAGAGCTATGCCTTCTTTTGCTCGACGCTTTCAACCCTTCGCCGCCCCTCAACAGGTGTTAGTGTTACAATGCCGTCAAGTGTGTACTTCTTGGCAACTGGCGCTGGTTAATTACAATCTACAGTTCTTCTTCTAGCGCTTCCGTTCTGTCATGCGCACTGTGAAGTCTGTCCTCGATGTCATACCTCTCACTCGATTGCTCCTCGTTCCTCCAGGGTGGAAATCGGCCCGATCCTGTCTATTACTCTCACTCGTCTCCCTATCCATTCCGTGCAGAGCCACTCTCCCGCCCGGTAGTTATCGTTCACCTTCTGGAGATGTCATGAGCGCCAAATGCTTCTCCATGTCTTGGGGTGATGTTTCCGTCAGCCAAGAAGAGACTACCAGAATCCTCAATTTCACATGGGATCAGCTGGCTCGAATTTCTGCAAGGATTTGGCGTTAAGAGTGCTTGAAGGTAAGTTACCTCGCGCCCGGAACCTGTTGCTCATCTTTGTTCGTAAAATCTCGCGTTCCTGTCTCCTCAAAGCATTTACTGTCCCTTCCTCTGCGGTGCTGGTGGCTCTGTGGTTGATCTTTTAGCTTATCCTTTCACTCATAGCTCAAAATGGTGTACTCGCGATGACCGCAATATATTTTTTCCCTCTCAGTAGCTCATAGTGGTAGGCCTTCCCACCTCGAGAGGGCTTTCGTGGGCGTGTTCTTCCGGTCAGTATTGTTTCCCTGCACGAAGCAACTGAAGACACTCACGTTCACTCGCAATTCCACTCACAATACAATATATATCCCCCTTCGGCCTCATCGTCTCTACTAAGATTGCTTGTTTGAAGTTCATTCACACTAGGACTCACTCTGGCTCTCACCCTTTAGTATTTCCAGTCAGAATTCTCAAAGATCTTTTTCCAAATGGATGTACTGCGTCCGACAGTTACTCTTATCCTGTAAGGGGAGTGACACCTTTCTTATTTGATATACCTGCATCAGCTTGGCGGCCCCTCCGGTTCTCCAGGTCTACGGGTGTAATCACAACCACACCACGCGTGTGTATTCCTTCTGGGTCAACAATTCCCTTTCAAATCTTCAGAGATTGAATACGCTTGTGTACTATCCCCTGTTTCCCTTCTTCCCATTTCTCGTGTTTGTTACGCATCATAACATAGCGGCCCCATTGTTATTGAAGGATCTGGGATCATTCTTTATAAATCCTTTTCCTGAAAATGATAGTATTCTCTCCGCCGATGCTAAGGCTATTGAGCTCTTGCACTTACCTTCTGAGGCACTCGGATGGATTGAAGATGGATTGAAGATGCTAATGTTTCTGAGAACTAGAATCCCTTCATCCGTACTCAAGGTCTGCTTGTAACGCGTTCTCATCTTGTACAAAATTCGCGTCAACTTCTCTGCGGATGATTTCATACAACACTGATTGCTCCATGGTTTAACACAGAGTAGAAGATAGAGTTGAGAGCGAGTTCTTTAACAGACACGAACATAGTACACTTGGGTTCACACTCTCATGAGATGAGGAACGTCTAGTCTATACTTTAGCAATTAGTCTCCTTGTCTCCTGTGGGGTAAAGTGGAGAATCATGGACAATACTTTCACCAGGTTTGGCTGCGAGATGAATAGTTGAATTGTCAACCAAAAATTACAATGATTGAAACATACCCTCATCTCCTTGTGTTCAAGGAATTGTAAAATAACATTTCTTAGATACTCCAAATTGACTTCCTCGTCATTTCCGTTCTTCTGTTCCAGGACGGGGGAGCTAACTCGAGATGTTGCCCCTGTAGAAGGGGTATTCACCGAGACTTGACTAGCAGTGGCGTTACTTTCAGTAGAACGAGAGGTCCAGTATCCCACACCCGGATTTCGTTGTCGCTCAAGCAAAGCAGCAGAAGACTGGACTTTCCGAAGCTCGTCACGAAGAGTCTGTACTGAGAGTATAAGTAAAAGTAATTTGTACTTTTGAGACTAACCTTATTTCCGACACGGAGGTGACCTTCGCGTTGTTTGCTCTCCTCAACAAGCTGCTCCAACATGGCAATTTTCAAATTCAATTCTTGTTCTTGTGATCGCCAAGTCTTCTAAACAAGACATGAACAACCTCAGCCCATTGGTGGACGAGGAACAGAGACCTTACCTCAGATTCTCGAACACTGACGTTAGTTTGTCGAAGTTCCTGAAGTTGCTCCAAGAGGAAATGATGCTTATCCTCCAATGTTGTTATGTTGGCCTTTAGTCCTGCCACCGTCTCTTCGTATTGTTCCTCCGTTTGAGCAACAGTATTGGCAAGTCGTTTTAAGTCTTCGATTTCTTTCGTCTTGTCACGAAGTTTCATACTCCAGTCAGCGTCGCTGTCATTCCGTTCCTTTTCCACCGCCTCAAGGTTCTTTTTGAGGTCGAATAGCTTCGATTCGTATTTCGACTCGGCGACCGAAAGCAGACGAGCTATTTCATTGGACGAGGTCGCGGGCTCTCGTGATCTAGCCTCTAGATCACGTTGTACCTCTGCAAAATCATCTTTGAGAAGGCCGTAACGATCGCCAAGTTCACGTAGTTGATACTGGTACTCCGTATTCTGGCTCTCCAAGACTTCCAGATGTGACTGTGCAGATTCCAGTTCCGCTTGGCGCACTTGCAGATCGTAAAAAAAGGCGTCCTTGTCCTTTGTGACAAGGGCTAAGGATTTCTGTAGGGATCGTATCTGCTCTTCTTGTTCAGAGATTCTTTGACTATGAGCACGCTTGAGATCTATTTGTTGAAAACAATCCATTTATAAGAAGTAAGAAACCATACCTTAAGTGTGTCAAGTTCAGCTTCAGACTTCCCTTTGTAAGTCGCGATATCCTGGTCGTACTGCACCTTTAAACTTGCAATCTCTTTCTCGAACTGAATTTTAAGAGCCGCGAGAGCCTTCTCTCTCTCCAAGTTCGCGGTATCGAGCTCGTTGCGTAGTTTGGATTTTTCCGTTTGCCCTCTTTCCGTCTCTTCTTTTCCCTTCTCTTGCAACAGAGTCACAGCGGCAGTTGCATCCTCTTTTTCCTTCTCGGCCTTTACGAGCTTCTGCCGGACAGTTTTCAGTAAACTAATTGCCTTTACACGCTTTTCTTCCTCCTCTTTCGCGAGTAATTTCGTACGTTCAAGTTCTTTTCGCAAATTGTCAATATCTGTCTTCCGTTCCCGCGCAGTCTCCTCAGCTTGAGCATCTGCTCTCTGCGCGGCTTTCAAAAGAACTTCTGCTTCTAATATTTCCTTTCGCAATTTTTCAATTTGAAGAGACTGAGAAGAAGATTCCAGACGATGAGTGTCCCGCAGCTCTTCAAAACGGTCTTCTTGTACTGAGTGCATGAAAAGAGTTAGATAGACACTTCCAATCGGATTGCAGAGCTCTACCTTCGAGTTTAACATTGAGACGCTTGATTTCATCCTGAAAAATCTACAAAGGGTGAGTATGGCATTGCAATCCAAAGATGGATTAACTACACTAACCCCGGTTGTAGAATCCAGATTGCGAAAATATTCACGGAGAGCTGAAGCGTTATGTACGCTCTCTAACGGAGTAAGTTCTTGGAGCACAAGGTCAGCGGCTTGTTTCTCTTCCTGTAACCGCTTGAAGGAAATAGAAACGTCTATCGGAAAGGAAGATAATCAGGGTTGATTGAGAAAGATATTTGTAACACAAAACCTGTGAATCGTTGTTCCACCTGCTTCAACTTTTCTTGAAGTTCCTCGACACTTGTTTTTTCCTCCGAACCCGATGTCTTCTCGGTAGTCCTAGAAATGTCGCAATCGTCATCAGGCAACCGTATTTCAGTGGTGACCTGTTCAAAGCCTGTCGGGCTAGAATCGCTTTCAAGGACGCTTGTGGAGAGCGGCTGAATGAATGATATACCCTTCCCTGTCACGACCTCGGTCTCGAGGGATTCAGGGGAAGGGTCAGGTGTTGAAGGTTGTCCATACTCATCAGCACAGTCTGGAGTAGAGTGAGAGGTTTCCGTAGAGTCAGAAGCTGTTGGTACTTGTTCGATATGGGAGGAATTCTCTGTAACCGATTCTGATGCCTTTGTCGTGGCCGGTGGTTGTAAGGTTGACGAGCTTTCGCTCGGCAGTTCCGTCTCTTGTGGTGAGTCACTGGAAGCAGTCTCCGAGGTCTCTGCAATTGTTTCCGACGTCGGTTCTATGTATTTGTTGACCGAGTCTGTGTCTGTTTTCTCGGTAGGAATGACAGTCACTGCGTCCTTTGAGGTAGTGAAGTCAGAAATTAGAAAACATTTTTGAAGAATTGGTTGAAAACCTGGGATACTATTGGAGAAGATTGCCTTCGTGAGGTTTCTGAATGAGACGGCTCGCTGATAATTGAAGTGGCGGCACGCAATCTATCTTCTAGTCGTGACTTCGTCCGACCCTCCCTTGGTGACGTAGCAGCTTGCTTGGTAGGCAACCCTGTAGTACCAGAGCGCTGGGTAGTCAAGGATTTGCGAAGATTACTCAGGGCTGATTCCGCCAATTGAGTGGAGGACATAGGCGAAGAAGGGTGTACCGGGGAGTCGAGCGAACTGCGAGGTAGGCTGTTGTCGCGACGCGTATCTGCTGGTTGACCATCTAAAGAAGTCCGGGGAAGGGGTGCCAAATTTTCGACAGCCTGACGAAATTGCGAGAACATAATGGAGGAATCAACGTCAACGCGTCGCACATCCCATCAATAGATTTCCACGGGCACTCGAGATACGTTGTCAAGGTAATTAAATAATCCACATTGTATACACTTGTAGGATACATATTATCACGGAGATTTATCCGCAGTTTCCTCATCTTTCTCCTTACTATCACCGACAGGTATTGACGGTGTAGAAGAAGGCGTTTCAACTCCGTTTTGAGAGGATGAACCAGCTAATTGCCATGCTGGAATCGAAGGTCGGCCCAACGCAGGCAATGGGGACGAAGAGATGGTGCTTGGCCCACGACTAAGCAGCAAAGCCTTCAGGGATTTCAACTCCTGTTGTAATTCAGAGAGAGACTGTGCTTGACTCTCTTTATTTTTGTCGATCATCTGATACACTTGTCAACGAGGTTTTGAGACGTAGAATGAGCTGAAATACTTTAGGTAACATTTCACGTATGTTATTGACTTCGTCGCGTATTTCTCGCATCTCATCGCGTGTTTTATGTTCTGCTTCACGCATCTCCGAAACTACTGCCTCGACGTTTGCAGTGGTCTTGTCAATGACCTCCATTTGTTCTTCTACTGCTTTTCGCACGGCGGATGACTCTGCTTGTATCTCTTTGAGAAGCGCCTCCGCTGCATCAAATTGTGCATTGAGTGCGTCACGATCTTCCTCGTAGGCAGTAGACGTCGGCGGTTGCAGATGTGGGAGCAGGTGCTTCTAAGAGGGACTAAATACAAGATGTAAATTGAAACACTGAAGACCCACCTTGAAGAGCGCAAATGCTCCGTAGGCAAAAGAACCGGAAATTATGGCAGTTATCTGAGAAGAGGGAGATGAGCATGTGTTTTCGGCTTCACGAGAATGGCCGGTACAAAATAATCTCGCCAGTCCCAGCGCTGGGGAGGGGCCCCAAGACTGTATGCACCATACCCTGCAGGGTAATTCTGTTGGTAGGATGGGCCAGGGTTGTTCGACGTCGTCTGCTTGAGAGCGGTGTCAATTTCCTGGGGGGTCAGTCCCTTTGCCTCAAGGAATTGGATCCGTTGAGCCAATGGAGATGCCTGCGTCTTTGATATTGAAGCCATATGAGCAAATGCATGAACATACAAAAAACCTGCTTACCTTGGGGTCAGCCAGAAATGCTACCGCGTTCTGAACTAATTCTTGACGGTCCGGAGACGACATTGGAGAAGGTATATTAGTTATAGCTCCGTTTGGTTAATTCATCTGGTCTCGGGAATTACCGTGACATGTGAGGTGGAACAAAATTTGGTTTGTCGCGGCCAAGTTGTTCAACTCGTTCAGAATGATGTCCTGGGCAGCTTCCAAGGCTGTTTGTAATGGCCTGTCAACTCGAGGTACCTTACATTGCTACTTATTATACCTGTTGACTCTCACAATTTTCTCAAGTCTCGTTCAAAGCTTGCCAACGTACCTTCTGGAAACCTTTGTTGTTCCGCGACACAGGTGCGACTTAACGTGTTTTTCTCTGTGACATGCGTTCTTATTGCATGAAAGTGCTCGCAGGATCTCGCAGGGGATACGCAGAGTCTTTCTCCCGTTCTAAACCTCACATGAATATTGGAACAATCGGTTAGTCATTTTGTGTCAGTGACAACACTTACCTCGACTTGAAAAACAGGACATGTCGACCATGGAAAGACTACCTTAACGGCAGCCATCACTAAGGTCATGTCACAACAAGGTGGAGCCAAGTTCACCGACTACAATCAGATCGACAAGGCTCCTGAAGAAAAAGCTCGCGGTATCACTATCAATTCAGCCCACGTCGAATACGAGACTGGCGCTCGTCACTATGGCCACATTGATTGTCCTGGACATGCTGATTGTAAGCTTTTTAAGCTAAATCTCTGTGTATCAGCTGATGTCTTGTAGATATTAAGAACATGATTACTGGTGCTGCACAAATGGATGGAGCTATAATTGTCGTTTCTGCAACTGACGGCCAGATGCCGCAAACTCGTGAACATTTGCTCCTCGCCCGTCAAGTCGGTATCAAAAAGTTGGTCGTCTTTATCAACAAAGTCGACCAAATCTCGGACCCGGAAATGCTGGAACTAGTCGACATGGAAATGCGTGACCTTCTCTCGACCTATAACTTTGACGGTGAAAACACCCCTATCGTAATGGGCTCCGCTTTGGCGGCATTGGAAGGCCGAGACGATAATATTGGTTCCGAGAAGGTGCTTGAACTCTTGAAAGCCTGTGACGAATGGCTTGATCTTCCTCCTCGTAAGTCTTGAAAGATTCATTCGCTAGGCCTAACTAAGATAAACGAAAAGGTGATTTGGAGAAGCCTTTCCTTATGCCCGTTGAAGGCAAGGCTTTTCATCTCCATAGTTATCAATCCTGACCTTCATTTGTTAGACGTTTTCTCGATTTCCGGACGTGGAACTGTCGCAACTGGGCCCGTATGCAATCTACTTTCTTGTTTTGTGACACAGACCACTTACCTTCAACCAGGTTGAGCGTGGTGTTGCATTCAAAGGGGATGATGTCGAAGTCATTGGAATAGGGAGCTCCTTCAAGACTACCCTGACTGGCATTGGTAGGTCGTGCCGTGACTTCATGAGAGTATGTTCTTATTAGAGTTCCAGAGATGTTCCACAAGGAACTTGAACGGGTGTGTAGAGCCTCGCTCAGCTATTTGTTTAATCTTTAACGTCGTGAAAGGCTGAGGCTGGTGACAACATGGGTGCTCTACTTCGTGGTGTCAAGCGCGAGCAGGTTCGCCGTGGCCAGGTCATTGTTGCTCCAGGTTCTATCAAGCCGGTCAAGAAATTTGAAGCCCAAGTCTACGTACGTTGAACATTTTTCTTTCTAACCGCACCATGTTTTATTCAAAATTTCCGACCATTTCAAGGTCCTCACCAAAGACGAAGGTAAAAGCATGCCCTCTATCATCTGTCACAGTACTTAGTTTCCATACAGGCGGTCGCTATACCCCATTCATGGCCAACTATCGTCCCCAACTTTTCATCCGCACTGCTGATATAACAGTGTCGCTTTCATTCCCTGAAGGTACCCCCGACGCTGCTGAAAAGATGGTGAGGTAGCCATTTAATGAGTCGTGTCAAATCACTAACATGTAGTAGGTTATGCCTGGCGATAACGTAGACCTTGTGTGTGACCTGCACACTGATGTTGCTGCTGAAGTTGGAGGACGGTAAGAAATTTGTTAATCACACAATTTGTACATTCTAATGGTTTTATATAGCTTCACCCTTCGGGAGGGCGGTAAGACTGGTAAGTATTCTTTTCAACTTTTTCTTGATCTCTGCTGATTCGTCCATTGCCTTTAGTTGGAACGGGTGTCATCACTAAAATTCTTGCGTAGAGGCATTTAGGAACTTACATCGTTAACTTGCACTCAATCTTTAATTCTAATACGTCCCAACTCTATCCAAAATATAAAAAGTAGACTTGCAATAGTTATATCCCTGGCATTAATGCAACATCCCTTTGTCGCTTACGGAAGGGAGTACTCCGGAAACGGAGTTTTGAATCATGCTGCTAAGCTATCTTCGACGCTTCAGCCCTTTCTTGCTTCCTCTTGAGTCAAGTTGACACACAATGCAAGGAATTCTACGAGCAGCCTCTCATCCGCGCCCGTTACTTGCACATCGTCTTCGGTTGACTCGTTCTGTACCAGGATTCCGACACCAACTCGTTCGAACTCTCATTAGTACGCGCACCAGCCGATTGACTTGAAATATTTTCTCAGTCTTTTCAGCTAAAAAATTCACCGAATCCCACGAAATAATTGTTTTTGATGATGCTACGGGACTAGGAACAGTTCATATCACGGACCATGCGCAGTCAACACTTGGAGACGTCGTTTTTGTCGAACTCAAACCACCTGGCGATGTGATAAAGAAAGGCGGTTCGTACATGAGTTTTCACGCCGATAATACTGTAGTAAGCTAAGACAAAATCATTGTAATAGAATTTATCGGTGCCGTTGAGAGCGTGAAGGCTGTCTCGGACATTGTGCGCAACCAATTTTCTTTAACAAACGCTGTTTTCACTGACCTCTTTTTTCAGTATGCTCCAGTGTCAGGGACAATCACAGATATTAACCAAGGTTTAATCGATGAGCCCGGCCTCTTAAACAAGTCAACTCAGGACAAGGGTGAGCCCCCCTTTTGTCTTCCTCGTTGACACGCCATCCTCATGTTACTAGGCTGGCTTTGCAAAATCAAGCTTTCTGAACCTCAAGAGGTATAATCCCCGCGTATATTGTGTTCTTAAACCAACTGACTGGAGTATCAGGTCGATGACTTGTTAACGGAAGAGGCATATGAGGCGACCCTATAAAACGTAGACGGAGCCCTCGTGGCTCGCATTCAGCCATTTACATGTCTTAATCTTGTATTTTGCCTTAGAGTAAATAGACAGAGCGTTGTTTTTTTCTCAAAGGACCAGAACCACAATGTATGTTCAGGGTACAGCAGGCGGGGGTGTCGATGGCTCATACTTGTACTTCTCTCCTCGTTCTTCCATCCGCCTCTGGGCCTCTTCCAGAGCCCAAGTCTGTATACTACATGCAGGGCAAAGGTTAGAGCGATACAGCGAGCCTTGAAGCATGCGCACCTTGTGTCCGGCTTATAGTAGAGCATCACTGCAGCAAAAAGCATAGAACCATACATCCCAATGTACCAAATATTTTCCCAGTCCTCTTTCACTCGTTTTTGACCAGGTGGCAGGGGCTGCAATAGAGATAGGATAAGCCTCGTACGAGGAACGTATAAAGGTAAGAACCTTTTCGCCGAACAGATAGCCAGAAGGCTCGTTGAAATGAGGCGCCTCATGTGAGGCAAATCTCGTGGAGCGAAGTCTAGGAACGGCGACGCGCAGTGCGCGCAACGAAGTCGAGGTCAGCATTGGCGAATCTCTTGGTTACTTGGTGGAACGGAGTGTTCAGGAGAGTCTGTTAGAAAGAGAAGCATGAAGTAGACAGATACAAACAACGCGTAACCTCGAAACAGAAGTGAATTTTGAGCATCGCGTGTTCCACATTAAGTACTCAGTGACAATCGCTTAGAAAAAATATTATAATCTATATCTTCAACAGGATCTGAATCGTTTCCTTCCTCCTCCATGTATCCGGGGTCTGATTCATCCACCACAAACCTAAGGAAATAAACAACGATAGGATGGAAACAGGAATCAAAACACACCCAGCTGCCTGATAAAACTTGATCGCACTCTTATTGGCTATTTTTTCACACTTAGCGATCGTACGATAAAGCGAAGAGAATGACCAACCTTTGAAGACAGTGAGCATAACTTTCTCCATGTTCCATGCGGCCCCTATTTTTTCCAGAATGCGCATCATCATCTTTCCTAGACCTTTGCGCTGGTGGGCTGATTGGATTTGCAGATCGTAGCTTCGTGTTTTTTCAGGAAAAAGAGTGTATCCTGAAGCTCAAAGGTATTCACCAGTAGATGACATTCTCTGCGTCTTCGTACTCAAAGCGGAACATCGAGAACGCCGCCAGTTTATCGTCGATATCAATCAAGACGAAGCGTGACAAAGAGTTGAAGAGCTCTTCACATTTACTTGAAGGATTCCATCCAAAAGAAGACTGGCTATAACTGAGTAATGTGAAGGCGCGTTGTGGTTATTAGATATACGCGTTTGCCTACAGGACAAACATGTTAGTCTCGAATATTTTCCAGATGGCATTTCTGTCTGTCTGGCCCAGCTCTGTAGCTAGAAGCACCCGGAAGTCATGACTTTTAAACATCCATCAGCATAACTGGCAAGCATGATCAAGGATTGACCCACGTCGTGTTCAATCCTTCTGAAGCGCATTGAAGAAGCTGCGTCGTAGAAGCCTAGGATATTTTTCGGTACGAAAATTCCTACGAGACGAGAAAAAAATTACTTTGTTCGCCTTGCTAACTTTGGCAGAAACGCGCATGGGTACGACCATAAGAGGTTGTCTCCAACCCGATCTGCTTACGTAATGTAGAGATTATTGCTAAACAAATTATTTTGAAATTAGCATCAAGCGCCCTTGCAGCTAGTCATTGCCCATGAGACTCGATGCAACTGATCTTCGATATGTTACCTCTGACGAGTTTCGCGTCTTGACTGCGGTGCGTAGACCGCTTGCCTTCATCGTCAATATATGAATATAACCAGTCAAGGTTAGGTCGAGATGGGCTCAAAAAACCATGAAGTTGTACCAACGTCCCTCATCGCACAAATCTCTGGCCTACGGAATGGAGGCGTGAACAAACTGATTGGATCTCTTGCAAAGCGGAACTTGGTCTCCAGGTTGCAGAATTCAAAATGTTCGTTACTCGATTATATCCCTCTTCATTTTCTAACAATCTCCCAAAAATAGACGATGGATACAGGCTTACTTACGGAGGATATGACTACCTTGCTATGCGTGCCATGTCCAAGCGGGATTCGATGCATTCTGTTGGAAATCAGATAGGAGTGGGGAAAGAATCGGGTGAGCCTGCTTAAAAATCTGTCGTTTGATATCCATCCAACTGATGAGGTTGTACAAAGACATTTATATTGTCGCTGATTCAGAAGGAAAGGAGATGGTTCTCAAGTTGCATCGGTATGGAATGCAAATATCCTCCTACGGCTATTCAAACGTCATTGTTTGCAGTTTAGGCCGGATCTCTTTCCGTTCAATAAAAGAAAAACGAGATTATCTTGGGAAACGAAAATCTGCTTCATGGATGTACATGTCGCGTCTAGCTGCACAAAAAGAGTGGGCTTTTATGAAAGTATGTACAATCTTCTCTGTGTAAACTTGTCCTTTAATCGAAATCTACAGGTACTGCACGAACACGGGTTTCCAGTCCCGACGCCCATCGACCAGGCTAGACACACCATTCTAATGGAGTTTATAGATGCCTACCCACTGTAAGTCTAAATGGATACGTCATTCCGTCCCTAATCTCCATCAGACGACAAATAGCGGAAGTACCATCCCCAGGTAAACTCTATTCTACCCTCATGGATCTCATCGTTCGGTTCGCACGGGCAGGGCTGATCCATGGCGATTACAACGAGTTTAATATTCTGATTCGCCGGGAGACCGGAGAACCTGTCGTCATCGACTTTCCACAAATGGTTAGCACATCTCACGAGAACGCAGAGTGGTGAGTCGATGAAAACATGTGGCGCGATAGTCGTAACCCTCGTTCACACGCTGAGATTTAGGTACTTTAACCGTGACGTTGAATGTATACGGACTTTTTTCAGACGGAGGTTTCAATATGAGAGCGCCTTGTACCCGAGGTTCAGAAAAGTCTTAGCGGAGGACTCGGAGGACGGAGATAATTTTCGACTTGATGTCGTTGTGGCGGCCAGTGGGTTCGGACATAAAGATCAGAAAATTCTTGAAGAGGTGAGAAGAATTCGAGTTGATGTTTTCGTTACTAAATTCAGATTTTTAGTACATGGAGACAGTCCTGAATGAAGAGGAAACCGGTGGCAAGGAGGAGGAGGAAGAAGAAGAGGAGGAGGAGGAGGAGGAGGAGGAGGAGGAGGAGGAGGAGGAGGAGGAGGAGAGTGACACTCCAGCAGACCAGCCTGACGAAGAGAAGAAAACAACTCTGGCTGCAACAGTCGTAAATGAAAGCAAAACGGAAGAAACGTCTCATGTACCTGCAAACCATGAGAATGCTGAAGATCTGTGCCGAACTCTATCAAGGTCACCACCACAATCGAGACCTTCGTCGCCGGAATCACTCGTTCAGCGGACGTCGGCTCTGGATATAAATGGTATTAAAAATATCGTTTCAGCCGACCTTGCGAAAGCGCGTGCGGTACAACACCGAAAGCATCATTCGAAACGAGGGGCGCGCCATGCAGGTCGGCCTCAAGGAAGCAAGGCGAAACAAGATACCCGCGTGAAACTCGATCGGGGTGGAATGTGGGATTAGTATACATTTTGTTTTCTAATGGATTTCGTTTGTACTAGTATTAAGATGATACGTATACGTATGAGTAATGATGACGTTTAGCACTTGAAGATTTTACGACGCAAAATGAGGATGAGTAGAGTGCTTGCCTGCCTCTGTCACGCTCACATTGTAGGTAGTTGGTTGCGGCGTAGCCGCGGAGTAAGAAGACAAGTGTGGCGCTGTAGCAGAGTATGGTAATAGGTCCGGATAATTACTGAACGCACTCGGAGCCTCGAGCCGCAATGAATCGCTGAGACTCTTGTTCTGATGGGACGGCATTGAGATATATATCAGAAAAGTGCATTAATAACGTACTGCTCGCTCTAGTTCGAGCATTTTGAGCCGAGCAACCGAGGCGTCGTGCTGAAGACCGGAAACGATACTCTGAAGCTCAGATGAGACACGAGAGAAACAATGTAGCAGAATTTGCCAGACCTTTGCTGTCTTGGAATTCAGACCGTGGTAGGGTTTGAGCTCTTCCATAGGCACTGGCCAGTAGCCGATCCTGATTGGAGGTAAATTGATGATGGCAAATAAGAGGTAATTACTACAAACTCGAGTAGTTGGGCGTGAAGTTTGTCAATGTGAGCTTCTAGACTGGCTATGTAGATTGTCCTGCGTTGAGGAGCGCCGATGGTAGAGCTATGGGCGGTCAGAGCCCGAAAGAAACGAAACGGAGAAAAAGAAATACATTTCATAGGGAGTAAAAAGGGACTTTTCGAGGGCATGGTTCCAGATTTTCCGTCGCTTGACCTCTTCCTTCTTGGCGTAGAGGCGTGCGTACGGATGGGCGATGGCAAGTCTAGATGAGGCACGAGGACGAGGTGGTCTGTCTGCAGAGGAGGCAGAGTAGGGGGGTGGTTCGATATATGGCTCTGGGGAGTACGCGGGACATGGGTTGGCTGGGAGGTCGGTGCTGGAGTTGGAGGCGGCAGAGGGAGACGAGGGATAGTGGAGGTCGAGGTCAGGGTAGGAGTAATTTGACGGGGATGCCATTGGGAGATGAAAAGATTGGAGGGGGATGGTTATATATCAAATGAGAAGCCGACTGAGCTAGAAGCCGGGCAGATCTGCGCTCGGCTGTATCTCGAGTGCAGATCTTGCCTCGGGGCCTGTTGCGGCTGCGAAGTTGTTCGCTTCCGCTTTTGGCTCTAATTCCCTCCCGCGAGCCTCAGTCCAGTGGCGACTGGCGACGACCTCTGCAGATCCTTCGCCGCCCCGCTGTGTGTCCCCCAACGCTGCCCAAGCTCGTCGGGGCCTCGTCTTGCAGCACGAGACGCGTGCCTGGGCCCTTGTGACGGCTGGACATGGCTTGCACGACCACCTCTTCTCCCAGCACTTCTGCGTCTAAACCGTGGGAGCAATCTCGGCGCCAGATCTGCCAGATGCACCTGCGCCGCCCTAGTCCATGTCCTCCCTCCCGCCACACTCACCAGCAGCGCCTGCAGTCCGCCCAACATGCGCTCCCAATTTTCTCAAAAAATCCCTCAAATCCATCTCTCACAACTGCGTCTGCTCGAGATCTCTCATCGATCTCATCTGTGCATTCGACGTTTCGAAGGCGCCTTCAGATCAACCTCGACGTATTACACAATCACCTGCCACAATTTTCCCCTGCATTCTCTGTCTCTGTACATGTAATAATTGCGGCGTATACTTTCTCTCCTTCCCGGTCGTTACCCCATTTTCTACATATAAATTCCTCCCCTGCATCCCCTCTTCTGTACGATGGCTTTCGTACCCCACATCTACAACCCAACCGGCCCTTCCGAAAGTGACTATCCTGTCGTAAGTCCTGTTATTTATTTTCTCTCTTTTGACCAAATTCCCGACGTCTTTCTAGCCTTCATATACGGCTTCCGATCCCTCTGATTATTATTCAATCGATCCACCTATTGGTAACACGCACCCCCACTGGCAATTCATTGTTCCTACCGATGATGCCTCTTACAATTCCATGCCATTGGCTGCCCATCTACCTACCAGACTCTCCTCTCAGAGCTCTCAAGTCCCTCTTCATGCTCCCGCTCCTTTGTCTGGTCAAGCTTCGTCTCTTTTGACCTCGCAGTGCACCAACAATTACTACACCATGCCCATGGAAGCCAACGAAACGTCGATTAATCAATCCCAAATATCACCACCGTCACTCCCGCCTCCCTTTTGCGAACCATGCAAATCGGTGTCGGGGAGAGAGTCTAGCGCCACCCGGCGCCCTCCCACCACATTTCCTACGCCTAGCGCAATGCTCACGGAACTTTCGACCAACCCTCGTCCTCCGTCCCTCATGGTTCAGACCTCGGAGCCCAAGAATGAAACTGCCCGTAAAGCTCGTCGCCGCGCCATGGCCCAGACTATCGGTTTTGAACCCACAGACCCGTACGTATCCTTCCTTCCTTCGCCCACACAAACTCCCTGTTAATCAGTCTATCCCAGTGATGTCATCTCATCCCACGAAAAGAAGAGACACTATCTCGAGTGCCTCGAATATTATGTCACTTACCTCCACCAGCAACTCAGCCTCGTCGGCTGCGACCCCGTGCGCTTGGAACGCCCGGCGACTTCCACCCGCGGCATGAGCAGCCAATCGATTAGGGTGAAAGATATCGTCACATTCCAATTCCTACATATCACTGACCGCCTTTTCCAGACCTTACTGGTCCACATGGAGCATCTTACCCGCCGGCTCAACCAAGAAATGCTAGTCGAGGAGCAGCGAGTAAGTCTTTCGTTCTAAAGGCAAATACATGAAAAAGTATCGACACCCAATTATCAGTTCATGTATCTTCGCGGCATGGCCGAGCAACTCCAAGATTCCCAATCAACCCAAGCTTAAATCAGTCTACTTGTGACCAACTAAAAAGCCAAAACCATGTTCCGTCCATAGATAACAATATAATATGACAAACAACAATGACAAGCTTGTAAGTTGTGGTTCCAGTAGATTGTGATAGGGAGAGAGGTAGCCGTGAGGTGTGTCAAGTGCTCGTCGGATGTTCGAAATTAAAAGCCCCACCCACCTCCATACAACGAGCAAAAAAAGGAATGTGTCTACTTAGAGTGCTAGAGCAGAGATGTAATATAACATGCAAGGCAAAAATGGTGCTTTCAAAAAAAAAGTACTGCCAGAAGGGTCAGTAAAGTTCTTTTTTCGACAGCTCAGAGAAGCGGAACGAACCATAGAATTACATTTCCCCTTCCTTCTCCGTCCAATTGAGTCTCAGCGCCTGCGATTCTGTCGTTCCGAAGAGTTCAATTGTCCAACGGCACCCGCCGGTACAGAATTGCCCTCCAGAGCGGCGGCAATCACCTCAGCAGGCAGATCGATGTGGACGCCGTCCGCATACGTGAATGCATCGAGAGGAGAATAAGCCGGCGGATCACGTCTACTCAATCGCGCGACAGGACCAAGTTGATTCTCTAATGGAGCAACTTCGGTACTGTCACCAGAGTCCTCTGACCGGCGCTGGGAACCGCGTGCAGCCCGAGAAAGCGACTGCATGCGAATGTCATGGTTGTTCGGGGTAGGTGGGTTCAAAATTGGACTCATGGGAGAATCGGGTGGCGGGTGTATCGTGACCGTCAACTCGGCCGCGCCTGGCACCGTGTGAGTGAGTGAACGGTGACGCCGATGCGTCGCAAATGGGTTGATCGCACCTGACGATGGATAAACTGGGGAAAGAGATCGGGAAGAACGTGAAGGTGATGCTGAAGGTGAATGGTGGTCAGATACAAGATCGTCCACATCGTCCTCCTCAGGAACAGAGGGATTAATGCTGAGACTTTGATATCCCTCAGGTGTCCCTGTCCTCAAGAACCGCGCAAGTCTTGATGGTCCTGCGCTTGAAGAGGGGCTATCATCATCAGATCCTTCCTCATCAATTGGTGTGATGGGAGGAGGCGGTGTAACGGGTGAAGGAGCACTCAAGTATGTCGGTTGCCGGGGAGAGCTACCCAGGTTCATTGGACGTCGAGAGTGGTGATTAGGGTGTGAAGGCGACGGGGTGCTCTGTGGTATTCCGTCGGGGTTCGCACGCACGCGACCGCCGACATCTAGCAAGATGCTTCCACGCTCGCTGCCATACGCAGGCGGAGGCGCAAGAGTGCCCACGCTCGGAGCTAGGCCCCACTTCTTCACATTTGCCTCAATGAATACAAAGCCAGCCTGACCAAGATTAACATGGACACTGCATGGGCCATCAGCCCCAATTGTGGGAAAAAGATTCCATCTACTGAGTCCAACGAAGGCATCCTCCATCTTACGCCCGTTGCGTGTGAAGAAAACAGTTCCCGTACGGGGTCGATAACCAACGCCCAAAACATCACCCTCTTTGAGTGCAGGTCCAAAGGGAGCGGTAGTAAACGGATAATTGTGGGATTTATCGCCATTAGAATGATAGGCCACAGAGTACCTGCTCAGGCCAGGGAGACGAAACGCAGGGTAGGGCTTGGTGGCTAGACCCACAGATACAGTTGTGCTTTCCGGAAGGTCAAACATCTTGACTTCCCAATAGTAGACTTCGTTCAATTTTGGCAGTGGTAGGTTGGATTGGACACATGATGAAGACGCAGGATCAGGAAGAAAAGTAATTTCAGTCCGGGCATGAACCAATAGCGAGTTGACAGTTTCATAGTCCGGCTCGAACGACCAGGCTGAGACGCCTTTCTCTTGTATTGAGAGGAACTGTGATAGCGTGATGTCGGTTGGTAAAGAATTAGGAGGGTATTGGAGCTGGTAATCTGCAGCAAATAGTAAGAAGAGGATAGAGGGAGTGATAATGCAGGTACGTACCTTTGGCGCGGTTATACTCTCGCCTTGTGGGTTCAGAGACACCCTCGAGCCAACGGGACTCAACACCTTCAAAGCCGCCATCGCCTTCGAGGAGCTCCTCCCTGCTCATGTCAACAGGGCCATCGCGATCATTAAGGGAAATTCCCCTTCTGCGACGGATGAGAAGCACACAGATTAGGAAAACGAGGAGAAGAAAGAGAAAGGTGGAGAGGACGATGAGAAGAGGGAGGAGGACGAGGAGAGCATCTGGCTGTTGTGAGGGGGGGTCATGGCGCGGGATGGGCACGTCGTGGGGGAAGGAGGACATGGTCGTATCAAGTCAGTTGCAGGAGGCAAGCCAAGGTTACAGGCTTCGGCTTTTTCCGCGCCCACTTTCCAAGCAATCGCGACATATCGATGGCGACGCTCTCTCCCAGCAATTCCCCAAAGGCAGTCCGCCGTAGAGTCTCTACCAGGCGCCGCGCAGGCTCCCATCTCCCGGCCTATCCTTCTCAGGAGTCCCACGATGCCGCTCTCCATGCAATTCGTTTCTTTCTCAAAGCCCACACAGCCTATGATGCATTTCCTGTCAGCTTCAGATTGATCGTTCTCGACACAAAATTGAATGTCAAGAAAGCCCTGCAATGTCTCCTCCTCAATGGTCCGTGATCTCGTTTCCGTCTTGTCTCAGTAACTTCATATGTTGTTCAGGCGTTGTCTCCGCCCCTCTGTGGAACAGCGAAAAGTCCAAATTCGCTGGCATGCTCACCGTGTTGGACATCATACATCTCATCCAGTATTATTACCACACAGAAAGCTATGACACTGCCAGCGCTGATGTTGAAACCCTCCGCCTCGAGGCCTTGCGAGGTAGATCATGTTCGTTGCCTACCGATGTACTTTGCGTGATCTATCAATCATAGACATCGAGAGAGAACTTGGAGTCGCTACCCCTCCGCTTCTGAGAGAGCATCCGTCCAGCACTCTCTACGATGCTGCTAAGCTCCTGATACAAACCCATGCTCGTCGTCTTCCACTTCTTGACAATGACACCGAAACTGGCCATGAGGTCATTGTTTCGGTGCTTACGCAGTACCGTCTTCTCAAGTTCATATCAATCAATGTTCGTCAGGAACTGATTTTTTTTTCACCGTATCACTGTTGATATTGTTCTCATAGTGCCACAAAGAGTTGCAACAACTACATCTATCGCTACGCAAACTTAAAATTGGGACATATGTTCATGCGTCATCGCCAGAGAACATCTCAGCAGGGTACAAGCCATACTATCCAATAGCCACAGCAAACCTAAACACTCCTGTCTTCGATGTTGTCCATATGTTTTCGGAGCGGTCTATCTCTGCCGTCCCGATTATTGATGAAGATGGCCTAGTTGTCAATCTTTACGAAACTGTTGATGTCATGGTAAGGATACTTAATCCGTACCCCTCAGCTTTATGATGCTGACGAAATCTAGACTCTTGTGCGCTTAGGGGCTTATCAATCACTTGACCTTACCATATCGGAGGCTTTAAAGCAACGCTCCCCAGACTTTCCAGGCGTTGTCATCTGTACAGCGTCGGATTCTCTGGGGACATTACTTCAACTCATAAAAAAACGACGCGTACATCGCCTTGTCGTCGTCGAGGGCGAGGTGTGTAGTATTCTTTGCTTTGTTTTTACTTGGAGTTAAAGTCTTTTTAAAGGAGGAAGAGAAGAGGGGCGGTAGAAAAGGACGGCTTTTGGGAATCATCACTCTTAGTGACGTTCTCCGCTATGTCATTGGCGAAGCCGGAATTGGTGAAGGCGTAGAACAGGATCAGAAAGCTGAGGACGTTGCATCTTTGTAAGTCTAGGATCGTATCGTACTTTCCATCTAGATTGCTATATCTCACGGGATATTTGCTTGTGTACTACTTACTTAGACCTGTAGTTGGATCATGATGTGCATATATATGTAGGATAATCGTTGTATTAATCGATATACGTAAAACTGGTTCATCCTTTGCTTCCTCATCATGGTGTGGCCATTCACGTTACGACGCACAATTACTCTGAAGAAAATTGTTCACGTTCCGACAGGGAGAGTTTCGGCTCTGTTACAGAACCCCAATGTACTGCTTGCGCCAAACCCTCTCATAATCAAAGTAACTCCGGACTCTGTGGAACCTTCTAATTCGTGGTACACTGTTATAGGCGTCACATCATTCGCAGGTCTATTCAGCTTTCAGACTAAGTACAGATGTCAATTTAACTTGATACGAGACGGATTTGGCACGGAAGTGTTTGCTGCTGCAGGCACGAGAGCCAAAGGGCGTTACAGAGCTAAATCTATCGAGGCTGAAGTTACCGAGCTCAGCGGTGAAGTGGTCATCGAGGTCAGTCTACTTCATTCTAGAACGACGACTCAATTGATTGAGTCGTATTAGAGCATTTTCTTCATGCTTCCCTATGCCTTGAGCACTTTCACAGCGATTCATGCATCCATTCTCGAAATGTTGGCGGCAAGAGCAGAAAATCGTACCAATATGTTACTCATGTTTTTTCATCTTCACGTGGTGTAGACTGAATCCCTAAAATCCAGGGCAAAGCATACCCCCGCTGGCCTCAAACTTTCTGATTTCATTTCTGCCCAAATGGCTTCCGGGACCATGGTGATGGCAGCTACCATCTGCTGTCTGTATTATGCATATCCATTAAGACCCATGATGTCCTTGATAATCAGTTTTACGCTCTTTTTCTTGTATTGGTCAACTACTGCGCGTGATCCTTACGGCCTGTTTCATCTATCCTTAAACAAGTTGCCTGGGGAAGATACAGATACGCCTCCAAAAACAGAATGGCTCAACATGGGTTTCTGGAAGGTATAATACTTCTGCTAAGTCCGCTGCCTATGAATTGATTATCGAGGGTAATCTAGGATACGAATGTCTTTCCCGAAGCTTGCCAAGGTATATAACTGATGGATAAATGGTCCGTGCTAACGCTCGCGCAGCTCTCTGTATCAAGTTGATCTGCGCAGCTCAATGCCAGCATGGTGACCGGATCCTTGGTATGAAACTCTGTATCAATACTAATGTCGTCTACTTACTTTGACTGGCATCTACAGATGTTGGACATGGAACAGGAGAATCCCTCATTGTTCTCCTGTCTCTACCGACTGGTCAGCGTCCATCCGCTGTTACGGGCATCACAAGTCTTCCTGTACACCACCATCGCTCGCGAACAAGGGTTGACAAGCTGCTATCTTCTTTTCCACATTCCCCGCCTCAAGTGGATCTTTACCTGGGTGACGCTGTTTGCCAACATTCTCAGGATTCCCACCCTCTTCATTCGTCGCCGCTTACATCGTTTGACCGAATCCTCGCGCTTGATTGCGCTTATCATTTCAACACGAGACTTGATTTCCTTCGACAAAGTTTCTCAAAACTTGCACCAGGAGGCCGCATCGCTCTGGCAGATATTTGCTTCGAGGCAAAAATGCTTCAGAACCGTCGACTAGGGTTGCTGTCCTCAGTTTTTAGACTCATGCCGAAACACAATATAATATCGGCTGAAGAGTACGTTGCGCAGATGAGGGATATAGGGTACGTGGATGTGGAATTGGAAGACATCACAGAGGAAGTATTCCCTGGCTTTGTAAGATTTCTGAAGTCGCGAGGAATGGGTTGGAGGTTATTTGGGAGCATAGTCGAATGGTACAGTCAGGCGGGCGCACGTTTTGTCATAATTAGTGGATGCCGTCAAAAGTGATATCTGTAGTCAAAGAGTTGTTTGATATTAAGAAAGCTATATATACCAAGGTTCCTGATTGACGCCCAGCTTTCAGGGGGTTCACTTCCTTACTGCAATCATGGTTTGGCCACTCACCCTACGGCGCACAGTACTGTTAAAAAAGACTATACGTGCACCAGTTGAAACCGTCCTGACTCTTTTACATGACCACAACGTGCTTTTCTCTCTCAATCCGTTCGTAACCAAAGTGACCCCAGATCCGGATTCTTCCAACTCGTACACGTTCACGGACACCTTGTCGTTTGCGGGACTATTTACCTATAACGTCACTTCCAGATGTCTCTTTGATTCACTAGAAAACGGAGTGGATTGTACAGTTGTTGCTAGTTTCGGCACACATTTGAAAGTGTGCTACAGAGTCAAGCGTCTTCAAGCTGAAGAGACCGAGCTTAGCGAGGACTCAACCGTAGAGGTCAGCCATTCTTTCACAGACTTCATACACGATAAATTCATATAACTGGTTCAGAGCGCCTTCCTCACCCTTCCTTATGTTTTGAAAACCTTCACGTTTGCTCATAAATCTATTCTTGAAGCATTGGCTGTTAAAGCAGAAAATCGTCCCGGTTAGTCACTAGTTCTTTGAGGTATTTCTAACAGTCCTTGACCCAGAATGCATAGATCTTGACCAACAGTGACGATTGAAATTACTACTACATTGGTCTGTCCTTTGTAAACCGGCCCGGTATCATATCGTAGTAATTAGTTGCGATCAAAAGTGATCGGGTAAACCCTTGTTATTATGACGGCCATCCAGGCAGTGTACATTCGTGGATATGAAGAGCGGTCGGCCCCCAAGCCGCACACTGTTTATCGTATAGAAATACAAGCCCATGTAAGATCATGGCAGATGTGGAGGCGGTACTCTGAATTCGACGATCTACACACCGAACTCACCAAAACGGTTGGTTCCCCACCTCCAGCGTCCCTTCCACCGAAACATAAATTCGCCTTCATCCGGTCACGCAAAGACACCAAACTTCTTGAGGAGAGACGCTCAGGACTTGAGACCTACCTGCGGGCTATTCTCAGTGCCAGAGAAGATCAATGGCGGGAAAGCTTTCCATTCAGAGACTTTCTCGGAGTTCCTGTCAGTAGACAAGGCATTGGACCACCCACACAATTTACAGCGTCTACTTGGCTCGACGAACACATAGAACTGCAGTCGCGTATACGGGCCGTACGTGCAGATATCAACAAGCGTGACGCACTATCAGACTGCGGCGACATTGCGGGTTCGCATGCGGCCAATGTAGCCGCCAAGGCTAAACTTGCTGGGATTTCCACACGAATATCAACGCTGGTAGAAGGCCTGAGAGAACTTGGTTTGTCAGGAATGAGCGAAGGGGAACTACAACGCCGCACTGACATCGTCGCACGACTGCAAGATGACCACGAGAAGCTCACGCGGATGGTAACGGTGGCGCGGCAGACCTCGCGGCCCTCTGCTGGGACGTTAAACACGCCTGTTCCAGAATCAGATCGGGAAGCGTTGCTAGGTGCAAATGCGTTCAAGCCAGTTACAAGGGTATTTGGCGCGCAACCCAAGGAGACGGAAGTGACGCGCCCCTTGGATAATCATGGGCTTTTTACGATGCAGCAGGTGCAGATGCAGGAACAGGACCAGCAACTTGCCGAGTTGTCGACAATTCTTCAACGACAGAAACATTTGGGAATAGCCATCAGCAATGAGATCGGGACCCAAATCGAACTCTTGGATGATTTGTCGGGCGATGTGGATAGGGTTGGAGGGAAGCTAGCGGCTACAAACCGGCAATTGAATAGACTTGGATGATGGACTATTCCAACATTTGACAATATATACAGGAGGGGTAATACTGCTATGCGCTATGATAACGTATGATTACATTAGAAGTCGTAATGATAAATGGTCAATCTAGAAATGGATATCAAGAGGTCAAGGGTGCTTCAAAAGTCTCCCAATGCCCTGTCACAGAACAATCAGCGCTCCCGAGCAGCTACTTTTTTGTTGGAACTGACCTCAAAGCATGAAATCATAATGCCACAGGCAGGAGCGATTTTTGCTATTCGAGGCATGGTTCCTGCGAAGAGGGCGGAAGCTCCCTCTGTCCGAATTATGCCTAGTAGGAAAGGTATCGAAGACGTCACATGGCTGGAGGAAGGAGCCATTATTAGAGCTTGGCGTCGTGTTTTGAGAACATCAAAAGGTGAAGTTATGAGGGCGGCAGAAGTGCCGCTGACGGCGCCACAGATAAAGGCAACCCATGCTCCGTCCCGTCCGCGTCGGCTGAACTCCCTTTTCCAGGCTTCATAGCTGGCCCAGTATATACCAGAGAAAGGCACGTCACGCCAAAGCGTTGGACCGAGTCCCCGCCAGAGACTGAGCAGGCCTCGGCTGTTTACGAGTGTGCGGACCGAGGCCAGAACAGAACGAAGGGTATTTGGATTCTGAGGTGAGAGAGGAGTCGATTGCAAGTTGGTGCGTATTAATTCTAAGGGAGAAACAATGGAGGTTATAGCGGAGCGTGCAAGAATTCCAGCGAACAAGGGGAGGGTAGGTTGGTGAGGGAGAATGGGTGGAAGGACCACGTTGAGGAGATGATCGTAGGTGAGAATGTATGACGTCGACGACGGCACGCCGATAAGTCTGATGAAAAGTCAGTGGATACACCAAAGTCAATGGAGTACCGTACAGAGAGGTGCCAGCTCCTTTCCACAGGCCACGGACACCTTCGACGCGCCAGACGTGGCGCACAGCGTCTGCGAAGCCGTTCACACGCTCGGTCCTGAACATCCCGTGGTCCCATATACAGACGACGTCTGAGGTGATGGGACGAGCGAAGGATGACATGGTGCGAGCGCAAAGTGCCCCCTTTGTTGGTTGACAACATGCATTGGATGGAGGGCGAGGGAAAAGCACCTTGGGTTGGACAGGCTGGGTCTGAAGGCGGGTCTTGACGACATCGAAGGGAGTCACTAGGGGTCGTGTAAGTCGGGGACGAGGGACAGAAGAGCATACTCGCTGGTGAGCGCGGTGACTGTGGAGCCAGTCGCCGCAGCAACGACCTTTGCATGAAATGCATCCATGCGCCAATCGACCTCGCAGTGAAAAAGAAAGCAGGTCACGTTGACTTGACTATCTGATACGACATCTCCGGCGATCACGTGCGCGGAATTTGTTGACAAAATGAGGCAGCAAACAGCACGTCTGCGCCTCTTTGTCTCTTAAAACCTTTCTGTTATCTGTTCCGTTGAAACCGCAGTTCTTTGCTCTATTTTTGCTTTTCCATGGCTTCATCTCTCACTGGTGCCGCCCTCCAAGCCTCGAGAGCCGCGCTCTCTTCTGCCTTGGCGGCCGATCAGTCGCCGTCTACAACGACCGACGAGAACCTTGAGCCTGGAGAAATCCAGGAAGTCGATATGGTTTCTCAGGCCGAGACCATCCGCACTGTCTTCAGCGATCCCACTAACTTTAATGTCAAAGTGCGTCTGCGCTACTACGGGTATGCTGTCAAGTTGCTTATTTTCGGGGTTTACAGCATCCTCTATTTTCCCGTTGGACTCTTTGGTTTGACTCTCCTGCTACAAAAGGCCGTAATCTTCCTCAAACTCCTGTCTCTGCATTGCCGCAAACCCCATTACCACAGACCCCGAGTGTTACTGCTGCGGCCCAAGGGTGGATGGAAGACATCAAGCCAGTTATCAGTTTTGATAGCGTTGAAGAATTCTGGGGGTGAGCAGATCAGTCTGTTTTCTTCCTTTGCTCATCAGTGCTAGGCTTTACAATAACATAATACCACCGTCGCAACTGCCAACAAAGGCCAATTACTACTTGTTCAAGGTCGGAATCTTTGACCTGTGTTCTATGAGACTCCCTCACATTGCAATGTAGGACGGCATCATCCCGGCCTGGGAGGACGAAGCCAACAAAAACGGAGGAAAATGGAGCATCCAATTTCCTCGAGACAAGAACAGGAATAATGTGGACAGGATGTGGTTGTACACGGTACGTGTGGGAATTGTAGTGGATTGACTAGTGCTCATGGCTGTGCAGATGCTTGCCGCCATTGGAGAAACATTTGACCCGTCGCCAGTGATCTCGGATGGGCCTGAACAAGCAGCCAAGTCGTTGATTACGGGGGTGATTTTGTCGTCGCGGCCACAGTTCTACCGGCTTTCGATCTGGACACGGCTTGCACCGTCTGGCGAGGACGATGCGCTGCGGGAGCGGATTGAGGGCGTGGGGCGGCATTTCAAGACGAGTGTGCTTGGGTTCCAGGAGGCGCAGAGGCTGGGAGGGTCGCTGGCGACGGAGGTGGAGTTTATGTCGCACAAAGACTCTGAGAAAAAGGGCAAGTCTGCGAAAAAGATAACTGTGTAGATAGCACCGCCACCTGTTTATGATGTAAAGTTAATCGCTTGTTTGTGTCCTTCATATCCTCCATGCCTGGCTTCCTCTCCTCCCTCGCAGACAAGGCCCAGTCCGCCATTAACGCCACTCCTCTCGCCCACCGCCCAACTACCCCAGACGAACACAAGTCCCACACTTTTGGCGCAATCTCCAACCAGCTACGCGTCTTTGGCCAGCAGTATGCGTGCGTCGTCTCCTTTTCACAATTATGTCTCCCTCATCCCTTCCCCAGCGCCACTTCGCCCGTCCAGAAGATCATCACCATCGAAAAGAGTGTCGTGATCGACTTTGAAAGCATTGCTCGCGATGCCAAGTCCCAGAGTAAGGAGCTCTACACCTGGGGCCAGGCCGAGCCCCAAGATCTTATGGATGGTCAGTCATCCGATCGCTTGATCTTGCCCATACTTATTACAATCGTACCTTTCCAGTCACCGACAGGCTTGCATACATTAATTTTGTCCAAGGATCCCTCGCGAGCTCGTTGGCGAGCAAGCTCGATGCCGCTCGTGCGCCACTCAAGGCGCTCCGCGATGCAGAGACTGCTATTGCGCCTCGCCGCAACTTTCGTGCTACTCTCCAGTCTCAGCTCGCTCGAGTAGAGCATGAACAGCAAAGGGGCTACGAGAAGAAGATGGCCGAACTCAAGGAGCAGATCCACAAGGCAGAGCTCGACGACCAACCCCAAGAGAGAGAGATTGAACTCTTGAAGCGCAAGGCCGTACGCGAGAGTGAGAAACTCAAATGGGAAGCTTTCAGAGAGGTGCGCTTGTTCTGTCTACATATCGCGTCCAATACTCAACGACCCTGAAGTACGGTGAGAAATTAGTTCTTCTATCCCAGGCATCGGCTCCTATTATTGGGGCCTTGCCTACCCTTCCTCCGACTCCTGATCAGCCATACACTGGGGCCCAAGCCACCGGAGCAGCCCGCGCCTCTCTCCAGCGCGCTCTTGATAACTACAAGACCGGTCACATCAACCTCCCAGCCCAACTGAGTGGTGCTGATCTTCACAGGTCGGACACGCGCAGCTTTGGCGAAAGCCATGCAGACGAACTTTCAAGTATCAACTCGGATACCACACGCATTTCCAGTCCAGCATTTGCACCTTCTACAACCCCAAGTGACTACAAGATGCACAGTGCGCAGCCCCCTCCTACTTTCAAACCATCCGAGGCCCATGGTGCTTACAAGACAATCCCTTTGCCTCCCATCGATCCTGCTACTCTGAATCAGAACCCAACGCCTATTCCAGTGACGAGTCCGCCCAGTGCTACCTTGCCTGTTCCGATCCCAGGATCTTCACCTCCGTCGCCTGCACTTGCCCCTATAACTCCAACGCTGGCCGAGACCGGCGTTCCTGTGTCGGCTGGTACTGGGGGACCAGGGCCTGCCAGCGGTTCGCTTCATGACCTTCGGCGTGCAGCATCAAACGCTGGTCCTCGTGATGACACCGCACCCGTCTACGGCCAGCTTCCAGTCGATACGTCCAAGTCCACTTCAGAGGAAAAACGTCGAGTCGAAGCTTCTTATTCTCAGCCAACTGTTTCAGCACCACCGGTTCCAGGCACTGTCCCGACCTCTCACTTTGAGAGTGCCGAAGAAGAGAAGAAGCGTCTCGAACGAGAAGAAAGGGAACGCGCCTTAAACTCAGGATCCAGCACCCGCAAAGACAAAGATCAGGATGACTTGCCACCCTCTTACCAGGATCTGTGATACCCCGGAGTTTTAAGCTGCCACGAAAGCTCTTTACTAATGAAATTGAATTTTACGTTATCTTTCATTCGAAACACTCTTCCATGATCCTTCTAAGTATGTACGATGTTAAACAGAATTAGTATTGTGATACAGTTTGTATTCAAGTTTACAAGCGCAAAGTTTGTCCAGTAATAAGTTAGTTTTTAGTTTCTAGAAGCTGGCTCAGCCACTCTGAATATCCGCTGTCAAGCGTCATGAACGCAAATGCCGTGCCCGTCGGTCTGTGGGCATGTAATCTGTCCGATCGGGTGGAATAACCATTCGGCCACGCTGTGGCGCTAATGATTAACGATGGTGGACACCACGGAACGAAAAAGGTTGACGCACCTCGTCGTATGTATGCTGTTTCATCTCCCAGCCCACTTGATAGTCAATTTCAGCTTCCCATGGTGCCACTGCATGCCGTCTGCCCTTATGCTCGCCGCTACTCCTTGCCTTCGCCTTCTCAAGCTCCTTCGGCAGTATAATTTCATCTATGACTCTTGGCTTTTCCGTCGCACACGACTCCTCGGACTCCGTCGCGGTCTTCAACCACCCCCATTCTCGCATCTTCCTTCTCGGCCACCGGCCAAACGATAACCATAAGACGAGAATGACGAATGCCAGCCCGGCAACCATTCCAATCCCAATATATCGATGAGGTCCAGGCTGATTAACAAAGCCCTGAGGGCCCCCGTCTCCTTGCGAGTTGTCCTTTCCTACAGGGTCAGAGCCAACTATTGTCATTGGTGACACTAGGACGTTGGAGAGTAGTTAAGACCGAGTATGCGGATACTGAGGGTTCGTCTGGGGTACTACGGTATGTCCGAGTGCCCGTAGCAACAGCAGCATGCAGGAGGGCAAAGTGGGGGGATTAAAGTATCACTTCTGAAGCGTATATATATCTAAGCATGTAACGAATAACGCTTCGATCTAACTAATTTCGTTCAGGTTAAACTTGGTCAAACGGGGTAGCATCTATTCTCGGGCTTCTTTTCGGTTGCTATTACAGCTCCATCATTTGTCAAAACACACTCCTGGATTTCAATTCAACTGTGTACAAGCAACAGTACTATGTATATATTCTACAGTTCTAGGGATCCAGTCGCTTTGGATCACGCGGGAACAATGATGCACGTCGGATGTTGTTCAGCTTCAAGAAAAGCATGACAACACGCTCCAACCCTATTCCGCCGCCACCATGGGGTGTACATCCCATCCGGAACGCATCGACGTAGCTCTTCATACTATCAGGGTCGACACCCTTGCTCCGCATCTTCTCAATGAGAAGCTTGGGGTCATGGATACGCTGGGCACCTGACAGGATTTCTTCACCCCGCATGAAGAAGTCGTATGAATTGGATACGGTCTGAAGCACCGAATGAGTTGGCGATGAAAAGGTAAACACAGGACTTTAGTGAGACGTACAGGGTCCTCAGGATCAGGCATTGTGTAGAATGGCCGGATTTCCATAGGGAATTTGTCGATGATGAAATAATCGGTGTCATATTTAGCCTTTACAAGACGACCGAGTTTTTTCTCATTTTCGGTGCTATAAAGAGAAGTCAGTTGTCGCTGTCATGGCTAGATTTATTTCAGGACTCACTTCATGTCGTCGGTGATGCCAATTTCCACCCCATCGTCAATCAGCATTTGAACAGCCTCTCTATGAGTCAAGCGCAGGGTACCTTCCGGGCCTTCCCTCCATTTGAATTCTTCCGCAGGGAATTGCTTTCCTATTGTCTCAATTTCGTGTTGATATTTGTCCCTGAGGCCTCGGAAAATGCTTAAAAAGAGTCCATCAAGGGTCTCCATGACCTCGTGGTAATGTTCCTCAATAGCCATCTCCAAATCAAGTCCAATAAACTCGGTCATATGCCGGTAAGTATTTGAATCTTCGGCACGGAAAACGGGCCCAATCTCGTAAACGCGCTCAAAGTCGGCAGCAATTGCCATTTGTTTAGCCAGCTGTGGAGATTGGGCGAGAAACGCATTGCCTATAGATGTTACTGTTACTTCCAAATTCAAAAGGCAATCGCATTAACGCACCTTTAAAGTAGCTGACTTTGAACACTGATGCTCCAGATTCGGTAGCAGCACCTTGTAGTTTGGGACTATGTATCTCAATGAATCCATGTTTGCTAAGATAGTCACGGAACAAGTCTCCGATAGCGGCTTGTATCCTGAATACTGCTTGATTAGTTTGTGTCTACTGAGCAGTCAGTCAAAGGGTCAGACAGTGATGTGATTCGCTCACACGAAGATCAACGATCCTATTGTTTAGCCGGGTGTCGATCAAAACACGATTGAACTGATTCTCGGAAGATTCAATCTCTGCTTCCGGTCGAGAGGCGTCCTCGAGAGAGAATGGCAAACGGCCATCGATTCCAGAGATAAGATGGATCTTTAACATTCAAAATCAAGTCTTGAATAGGGATGTAAATGCATAGGACTTCACCTGTTTGACATCGATCTCGACGTCACTGATGGTAGCACCTTGGATGGGAGTAGGGCTCTTCTTGACAAGACCTTCGACAAGAACGATGCTTTCATCCGCTAAGCCTGAGGCCCATTTGACCATTTGTTTCGAAATTCTTTCCGTGTCAACCATCAGGACGGCCTGGACGGTGTGAGTACGTTGACGGAGGTTTAAAAATAGTAATTTGCTGCTTTTTGCGCGGGATGTCTGCACACGAGCACGAATGAGGACAGTTTCGCCATCACGAGATGACAAGGTCGAGATTTGAGACCTTTCGCGCCGTGGGCGGGATTGCGATTGATTAAGAGGCAAACCACCGTAAAACTCAGTGGAATAGTCCTACCAGGAACGTTAAAGCTAGGAACGGCAAGATCGATCTGATTACAAGAACTGACAACTTCATTTGCAGCCTGCTGTTGAGCGATCTCGGCTTGCTTGGCTGCTCTCTCTGCAGCCTTTCTCTCTTTCTCTGCAGCCTTTGCGCGTTTCTTCAACTCGCTCTTGGAAGGGCCAGCTGGTCTATAGAACACGTCAAGACAGATCGGCGCAAGCAGCTGGTTAGAGAATTACTGCTCTGGAACAGCGCCCGGGTCTGCGTCGGCCATTAGTGTGTAGATGGTGGAATCAGAAGGAGTCACGAAAAAAGTCCGGTGAGATAGGCCCTAATCTAAGGTTAGGTGCGCACCGGAAGACCGGAGTTTTTGAGTTGATCAAAAACAAGTTTTCGCCGCGAGGACCCTGCCAGCGTTCCGTCTTTCGTCGCATTTTGACAATGCTTTCCACAGCCCTCTCCCGCCGTGCTGCCACCAGTGTAAACGCTAATGCACTGCGTTCTCTTTCTGTCTGGTCTGCTGTCAAGGCGGGACCCCCCGATCCCATTCTTGGTGCGGACCCAGTATCTAAGTTGAACTAATGTCTGATATATCTTCTCTCTAGGTGTGACTGAGGCGTTCAAGGCTGACCAAAACCCCCGCAAGATTAATCTTGGTGTCGGTGCCTATCGTGACGGCAACGGCAAGCCTTATGTGCTTCCCAGTGTGAAGAAGGTCTGTCTTGACTGGCTTCTAGAACATGTCCGGTTGCTCAAGCCGTTCTTCAACAGGCTGAGGAGATTGTCACTGCGTCTAAGCCTGACAAAGAGTATCTGCCCATCACTGGCCTCGCTGACTTTACCAAGAGGGCCGCCCTGTTGGCTTATGGCGCCGACAGTGCACCTCTTAAGGATGGTGCTGTACGTTCCTTCTCTACCTCTGGAGCTGATACTTACTCCCGGCTAGATCTCCATCACCCAGTCGATATCCGGCACTGGTGCTCTTCGCATCGGTGGTGCATTCCTTGCGCGTCACTACCCCCATTCTAAAATAATCTACCTTCCCGTCCCTTCGTGGGGAAATCACACTCCGATCTTCGCGGACTCTGGCCTCGAAGTTCGCGGCTACCGTTATTTCGACAAGAAAACTGTCGGTCTTGACTTTGAAGGCCTCAAGGCCGATTTGAGGGTTTGTTTCTTTCAAACTATGGATTCTGGCATAATAATGACCCCACTCGTAGGCTGCTCCGGAGCAGTCTATTGTTCTCTTGCACGCATGTGCCCACAACCCCACGGGCGTTGATCCTACCCCTGCCCAATGGACTGAGATTTCTGACATTGTGAAGGAGAAGAAGCTGTTCCCCTTCTTCGACATGGCCTACCAAGGCTTTGCTTCCGGTGACACCGCCCGCGATGCATTCGCTGTGCGTCACTTCGTCTCGCAAGGGCACCAAATTGCCCTTTCGCAGTCCTTTGCCAAAAACATGGGTCTTTACGGTGAACGTGTCGGTGCCTTTTCTTTGGTCACTGCCGATGGCGCAGAGAAGGCCCGGGTCGACAGTCAATTGAAGATCATCATTCGTCCGATGTATTCTAACCCGCCCGTGAACGGTGCTCGTATTGCCAATGCTATTCTCGGTGATGCAGCCCTGTATTCGCAGTGGGAGGGTGAAGTCAAGGGAATGGCTGACAGAATCATCTCGATGCGCGAGAAGCTGTATAATGCCTTGACCCATGACCTGAAAACTCCAGGGGAGTGGGGTCACATCAAGAGCCAAATCGGGATGTTCAGGTATGCGCTTTCTTTACAAATTTCAATGTCCACTACTGAAACGCCTTTCAGCTTCACCGGTCTGGCTCCGGAACACACCAAAGTTCTGGCAGAAAAGGCGCATATCTATATGACGTCGAATGGCCGTATCTCTATGGCTGGATTGACTGACAGTAACATCGAGTATTTCGCCGAGAGTGTTGATGCCGCCGTAAGGGGCAAATTGTAGGAGTCATCTTATTCAAATGCCACAAATACTGGCTATGTGGAATAGACATGGAATGATAATTGGACTATGTGACACTAATGTGTCACAAACACGACGCGACATGAACTTGACCTGCGGCGCGTTTTGACTGCCTTCAGCTTACGGCCAATATTGAGCTTATCCCTCGAAGCACGTCGCTAGGTGCTCAGCCGTCGTCTGTTCTCAACTCCCTTCACCAGAGGTCTGATACTTTCCTTGCTGTCTCCCAAAGCTCACTTCGAGCCAATTCCTGCATCTTGATCACGTCCGCCGTCGCCTATCTCAAACCCTTTCTAAGCCTGTAAAACGTGTTGTACGACTGTATCGCATTCAGCAGATCATCGAAATTTGAGAGACAGTATTTTAATTTCTTCCCATGGTTCGAGCTTGAACAGATCTACCCAGGCAAGTCTCGTCCGTAAAATATCATACGGAGATCACTGAGTATATGTAGCTCGAGTGCAATACATCCTTTTCAATGGTTAGAGTACGTCTTTATATGACTCGTCTCACTCCCTGATCCTCTTAGTCCTTGCAGGACGCCTCCATAATGACATCTTGTTCCATTCCAGCCAAGGGACCTGTGCGGTTTTCCAAGCATGAAAATGCACAAGACAGTAGTCAATCTACTCCTGTTGGCTGTGAACCTCGCATATGTGATGCTCTCCATTCTGTCAGCAACATATTCTCCTCGACTTCAGCTTACGATTACACAACATTCTCGCCAGCATCCTTCACTCCCTTGACGCAGAATGCAAACAATCCGCCACGGATTGACTTCCCTGCATCCCTTTCCCATTCCTCCTGGTCCTTGAATTCGTCCCCAGACCCCGTTTCGCCTATTTCTTTTTCGTCTCCAACGTCTTCCAACAAACCTCCTCCAGGTCGGCGCTCATACCATGAGCAAGGATACTGCCCTTCTCTAGAATTCTCAACTTTTCCTTCTTGGGAAACTTCCTTCAATACTCAAATCGGAGATTTTGAGTCGCTACGCGTCGAGTATGGCCAAGAGTTCCTCTGGCCTGAACCAATGCTGAATCCCAGTCGGTCTCAACCTTTCGACACTTTCAATCTGCACAACAATAATGATTCCTCTGCCGAACTTGAAGTACCCACTATCCCTATGTTGACGACTTTATCATTGCCGGGCAGCCTTAACTCGACTCTAGACATCAGTAGCCGCAATTCTCCAGCACATCGTCATGGACGGGATAACTCAAACACTCAAGAATCCTCGCTATCGTCTTCAGCGCCGAGCATGTCAGAAGTTACTGGTACAGCTGATATAGGCGGCCTGGAATTCCCCTCGCCTCCCCTCACGCTTTCTCCCTTTATTACAGCCCCACCGCCAGAGTCACCCATAATTGACCTGGCTATTGCCAATTCCAGCACAGTTGAGTATGCTTCTGAAGTAGTATCGTCGTCCTGGGGACCAGATATCTCCATCCGCCCCGACTATCCGATGATCAACGCTCCTCCCAGTGTATCGCCACCTTTTGCTTCCGAAACACCTGAAACAGGACACCACCAGGAACGTAGTGGAAGGGCCAAACCCTCGATGATGGTAACCAGGTTCAAAACGCTAGGGAGAAAAATGAAAAAGTTTCTCCTCATTTTTCCGAACTCCAAACACGAAGGAAGCATCTCAAATGACATATGCGAGAGGTCTCAAGACAATTTCCGAAACTCCACTAATGATATTTTCGGTGCATCGGCGGAAGATGGTTTGCGAATGGAGGATTTTCCCATGAAGAAGGAAAGCAACAGTTTATTACCTTTGCCTCCAAGCTTTTCTGTATGTCCCATGATGATTACACTCAACCGTGAGCTGACGGACAGGCCATCAATTAGGGTTGTCGCACTCAAAAGAGATCTGTCATGCCCGAAACCTCCTCTTCGAACTCAGTGTCTTCACCTCGCAGTCACATTTTGACGAGCCCTCCAGTTATCCGAATCACGTCTTCTAGTTGTTCATACCGCACACCAAACCACATTTCAGATGAACATACAGATGATCCTGACCTTGCTGAAGATAGTGTAAGGACGCTTGAAATCGAAGCTCGACCAAAAACACTCGAGGAAATCAAATCAAAAAGACGACTCTCTCTCTCAATCTTGTCGAACACTGGTCGTTTGGCTTCTCAGCCCAGTTCATCCGTTATCGCAGTCGCCCACACTCGCCAACGACCAAGGTCTGCTATAGTCCTTGCTGCAGCTAGCTCATCTTTCATTTCAGGCGGTACCGCATCAAACGACATCCAAGGTCTAGAGTCTCCCCTGAACACCGTTAATATGACCCTTGAAGAAATGCCTATGGAAGTTATCCCCAAGATATCACCTGCGCAGTCGACTAGCTTGAAATCAGGAGAGATCGACGCGAACAAGAAGAAATTTCGACGTTTTTCATTACCAGCTCTCTCCCATTTGTCTAAATTCGCATGATAGTTGTAAAGTGTTGGCTGAGTGGCGCTCAGATTGATTTTGTTTTCTCATGTACAGTAGAGGTAGTGTGTCCTAGCATTAGAGGTCATATATCCAGATCCTCGTCAGGATCGTCGTCGTCAATGTCATCCGCGGAATCTGGATCATAGAGAATCGCAGCTGCGGTATTGTGGTTACCTGTGTTCGTAGGATTGCCTATAATGAATTCAAGGTCAAGCAACCAGTGAGCATAGAACAGTGCTTTGCTCACCTTCATGCGCATATGGAAGAGGGACCTGGGCACGCGATCTCTGCTGAGAAGGTGTGAGGTTCAAGTTGAACGAAATATCTTTTGTCGGATCAGGATCAGCCTGATAGATTGAAAGAATGAGTTTCGTGTGTTGTGGTAAACTTGTAAAACAGCTCACTTCAGCAATCGTCTTCTTGGTCCACACTCCTTTCAAACTTTCGAGTTTCGTGAGTTCACAGGGTCCGGCTGTCACAGACCAACCCTCGAGCTCTCGTTCGATGCCACGCTTTCTACCCTCCCTACCCCTGACAAGTATTTCGACGACAAATTCGGCGACCCCTCCACTGCCCTCTCCATTAGAGTTGATTCCATAGACAAGACGTTCAACGTCGTGAATACGCTCGCTTAGAGGAAGAAAGACGTTCCAGAATTTGACTTTTGGAGTAGAAGGGGGAGGTGGTGTGAGATAATCTTTTGCGATATACGTAAGAAGGGCGACAGGATGGGCTACCAATTGCACAAGGGAGGACGAAAATGTTGGTTGTATGAGGAGAGGTGTTAACTGCGACGGACGCGTTGCATGTAATATTAGACGCGAAGGGCCTGCTTGACCGGTAAGAAGACGTTAGATGGACTGATCAAATGAAGCAAGTACTTGGGCGTGCGCGAACGAGACTGAGAACATCGGAGAGAAACCTGTACGTCTCAGATATAGACCCTATGTCAGAACAGAGGATGTCTACAGAGTCTATAACAACCTGGAGAGGGCCCGAAGGAGCTGAGCAAGAAATTGAGTCAAGAATCAACCAGATAGCTTGATACACCTTCACACCTTCCTCCACAGCACTGAGAACCTTCACTCGTGGATCAGACCATTCACTAGCATATTCAGGCACAGAATCAAGCCAATCAAACACCCGGACGTTCTCGTCTGTTGACGAAACATCTCCTAAGAGGTCTATCGGCGGGTAGATGAACGAGAACAGCAAAGTGCGATTCTGACGTTCATTGAGGTTGTTCGCTAAAATTTGACGGAGAAGCGGTATGCCTGACTGAGCTACGGATGATTGAAGCAGGACGAAAGGTTGTTGGGACCACGAAGAGTCTTTAAAGAATGACGATGAAAGTAGTGCCATCAGTAGCTTGCATCAACTCGAGTGAACGCATGCGCGTGATCTCTCAGGTTGGCGAAATATTTAAGTCATGTAAAAGGAGATAGTCTACTTTGTTTTTTTCTCCCACTCCTCACGAGACAAGGACCTCCTCCCAAGCTTCCATCCAAACACTCCAATTCTCTTCGTATTCTCTTCAAGGACGAAGGACGCGTCTCGAAGACAATTACGAACGTAAGGGATGAGCTGAGAGTCATGGGCGTGGACAACTTTCAATGCAGGTTCGGCATTGAAGGCCATTCGTAGCGCATGGGTGAGCAAATCTTCCTGGATTCCTGAGCTTCGATATACTTCATCAACGTAGAAATGTCTAATGATCGCGGAAGTGGGGGATTTGTCGAATAACTTCTTTCCATTTTTTGTGACCTTCTCGGAAGTGGCATCAAGTGCAACGAGGCCTACAAAGAGGTCACCAAATTCACAAATCCACAATCCGGAAGCAGGATGACGCGAGTAATGCGCGAGCATGTCAATCATGTCAGGACCACGAAGCACTTCCTGAGCTGCCCGTTCGAATTCCGGGCGGTTGAGCCTAGAGCATGTTAAATCTGTATCAAACCACGATGACCACGCTCACCAATCAATAAGAAACATTATTGGAACCGTGGTTGCTGCCATCATAGGAATAGGTCGGAAGTAGCCCAGAAGACCGTCTTTCCCCGCTGGCCACATATTCATAAAGCTGACGATCGCGTATGACAATAGCATCCAAGCAGCAATCACCAAAGGATGTATGTAGGCTGTTCATAAGCTGAAGTTACCATGGAACAAAACAGACTGGACGGAGACAACCCACCTCGACGATTGGCGACCGCCAATGACTCCATCGCGGATTTTCCAATGACAAACCGGACTACCTTATCATCCGAAGGCTCAAAGCGACGGATTTTGGCGACGCGTTCAGCCATCTTCTAGGTCGGAAAGTTATGGCAAAGGGAAAGATGAAACTTCATCTGAGTGTTGATCTTGTTAGTATACCAGGTCCGAAGTGTAACGGTCGTTATCTGATCTCAACTGATCGTGGTTATCTATCTTGTGATTACAGTTCTACCTACCCAGTCCTCCC